>JAGFPH010027234.1:0-10102 GCA_018207615.1 Philaenus spumarius | reverse complement strand
AATTAGTCTCTTCTTCTCCGCATACGGTTGAAGAGAGTTTTTAGTTCCGATCCTGTATATTGTTATTTTAAAATAGTTTTGTCAGTCCAGAATGAAACAAGTTGTTTCTTATGCATGTCATTAAAAGATATTCAGGATGTAGACAGGTGGGCATAAAGGACAGGTATCCGGTGTTGTGTTTCCACCACCTGTTGCTCCTCGCAACTCACAATAAGCTGTCAGAAATTAAGTAGCTGTAAGTTGTAATTGTTTGAGGCTTCTTTTACTGCATTCGCAATTACAGTAAAAATGTTGGCACTAAATAATATGTGTACTAACACGACTTGAAATTAGTATAAAAATAGATTTCAGTCCCACAAATATTTTTATTTTTATTATTGATTCAAAAACATTAGTGGTTCAGTTGCTAGTGATTAAATAATTCTATGACATATTAGTAAATATTGAAGACCACAAAACTAATCCGTAATATTTTAAACAATAAAATCAGTAAGCCTACAACTTATAAATCCGCCTAACTATAATATATCTGCTGATTATGTTTACCATGCCACTATCGGAATTTTGGAAACTCTTAGATTTACAGCAAAGTTTAAATGTGGGACTTTCCTTAATTTCTAATGGGTAGTAAAAATCTATATTTCAAATTTGGAGGGCATATTTTATACATTCTTCTACCCTTAATAACTTTAAGACTTTACATTTTTGGTATTTTATTGTAACCGTTTTCATGAAAATTTAGATTTATAGATTATTGAAAGGCTCTATGAGCTTGGGTATATGAGCTAAAACTGTAATGTGGAGTTGTTTACTTTGGAGTCGATAAGAAGAGATGCAAGGGAAACGTTTGTTTTGGCAGCCAGAAGGTCACAGTATCACCAGCAATACGGGTCTTTAAATCTTGAACTTCTTGACAAATCTTATATTAGGGATAATATCGGTTTAGATTTAATTACCATACGCTGGGTGTTCAAAGCTAGAATGGAAGCGATTGATTTGAACTATAAGCCTTGGGTGAATCAGACGTATTTATGTTCTCTTTGCAATTTACAAGAAAATTAAAACGTTTTTCATTTTGTTGCGAGATGTCCTATTTCAGCAAATATCAGATTATTATGCTTTTCAAAGAAAAAACTAGATAGGAAAGTTATTTGAATGGGTGGGATTGGCATAGGCTTGGAAAATATTTAAAAGGCGCATTGAAATGTAGATGGGATTGGGTAAGGGAATTTAAAATTATTATTGAAAATTTAACGGCTTTAAATTAATAACATTATAGTATGCAGGTTATCCGTGGTATGAATTTATATATATGTAATGTGAATGCATATAGGTATGTATGCATGTGGTGATGTGTATGGGGATGTTATGTAGACTTTCTTTCTTTTCAGTTGTTCGAACTAATATTTGTAAATAATTGTAGTTAGAAATATTAAGTATTATGTTAATTTAAATTATATATTCTGGTATTTTTGTTATTGGTTGTTATTCTGTAATGAATGCAAAAAGAGGATGAGATTATTTTAGTGTTTCAATTATATAGGTTCTTTTATTATTGTTTTTTATGTAATGAATGCATTAAGAGGATGATTATGTGCTTGTAGCTGGTGACCCAGCAGACGATCAATGTAAAGATCATTGATGTAATGGTGTAGTAAGAAGAAGCATGATTTATATATTTTATTATAATAAAGCACTATTTTTATTATTATTACTTATTATTGTTATATGAGCTAAAACAATAATTTGCATACAAAAAGTATTTCAGTTTGATCAAATCATCCCATACAACGTACAAAATTTTATAGGTAAAATCTATTTTAATTGCGGTTTAAGTTAAATCGCTAAACATATACTTTTACATATTTATGCGTATTAACTGCTTTTTATTAAAATAACATTCATTTATTGTTTTTAATAACATAATTTAGGATGTGGTAAATTCGTTGCAGTTTACAAATCTTCATATTTCATAAAATAGTTGGACGCTATATTAATGTTTACTTCCTACTAAAATGTAGGAAAGGTTCCTTACTTAAAATTTGTCGTAAAACAAAGAGTTTCCAAGATCGAAATAGGCAGATTTAAAGAATCAGCATTTATAATACTCAATTATATAAAACAAAATGATTTAATTATTTTAATATTTGACCAAACGTTTATAATACATACTTTCAATTATACACACCTTTAAACTTACTTTACATTGCTTTATTTTCCTCTCCTTTTCCAAAAAATCATTCTCTTTCCCCATTCCTACTTTCTCACTTTCCATCAGGTTATGTTTAAAAGCGACAGGAAGTAGTTTCGAGTTTTATTCTTACACAAGATCAAGCAACTCGTTTGAATTTAGTGTTACAAAACCACTTTTATTTGGTTACAACTTTAAGTTGTAAAGGAAAGTAGTAGAGTGACCAAGCAATGCGGCTCACAATTATCTTCTTTGTTTAGTGGTATTTCACAGTTTATGGCGCATGGCACGTGCTGTCTAATGCTAATATATTCCTAACTACGTTTACGATGCGAGAAAGTAATTAAAGTACACTTCAGTGTTTCCTTTGGTATATGCGGGTATTGTTGTAACTGAGGTAAACAGAATGCAAAACATTTAAGCTAATTCGCTGCATAAATTTAATTATACGCTTTACTTTAATCAAATTGGAATAAATAATTTGACCACGCAGTGCTGACGTGAGTTGAGCAAATTTCCAAAATTAATATTACAGGCCTGTGTTTTAGGGTTTCAACAAACAATTTGGGAAATAGGTCTACTCACGAAGGCGTTGAACAGCTGTCTGTGAGTACGCAATATATTAGTACAATTAGTTTGCGCCTAGTGGCCTCGCGAGTTTGCACCACTTGGCTTCGAACCGGGTACTTTTATGGTATTTTACGTTTTGATCGATTTTGGGGGAACCAAGCGAGCTATAAGGTCGCGTAAAAAAACAGAATGTGCAGAATAACCTCCTACATTTATATTTTTAGAAAAAACTCTAAAAATATTTCATTCTCGTAGTAAAAATCTCAAAAAAAATTTACTTCCGGTCAAAAAACGTACTTCCGGTTGTTGGATTTTTTTGGCTAACGAACTCGTCCGAGCGATATAGACAACCAACATGTGTACCAAATTTTGACAAAATTGGACTTGAAATGCGGCCGCTAGAGTGCGAACACATATATACATATATACAGGGTGATTCACGAAGTTATCCCCACACTTATACAGCTCATTCTACTAGTAAAAATAATGAAAAAAGTTCATATAAACATAGGTCCGAAAACGCTTCGTTTCCCAGATATCCGCCATTTTGTTTTTTTGTGCAAAATAATTCATATCTAGAGAACGGTTTGACTGATTGAGTTCAAACTTGGCATGAAGCTTAAACTAACAATGATATATCTTAAGAAAAATAATCGATACTATCGAATCTTTCGTTTCAAAATGGCGGCTGTTTGAAAATTTCAAACCTAAATAACTCAAAAACCGTACATTATAATGAAAAATGTCAAGATATCTTTTTTGTAGCCCTTTTGATTCCCTATCGGGTGATGTAACTGTCAAAACAATCTGATGAAGATAATAGTTAAGTTATGTGTAATAATTGGTTTGTTCAACCCGGCATACTATACCAACACAGAAAACACAGCAATATTGTATGTACATTTGCTGTCATTACCTTTAACTTAGCTATTATCCTTCATCCGATTGTTTTGACAGTTACACCACCCGATAGGGAATCAAAAGGGCTACAAAAAAATATCTTGACATTTTTCATTATAATGTACGGTTTTTGAGTTATTTAGGTTTGAAATTTTCAAACAGCCGCCATTTTGAAACGAAAGATTCGATAGTATCGATTATTTTTCTTACGATATATCATTGTTAGGTTAAGCTTCGTGCCAAGTTTGAACTCAATCAGTCAAACCGTTCTCTAGATATGCATTATTTTGCACAAAAAACAAAATGGCGGATATCTGGGAAACGAAGCGTTTTCGGACCTATGTTTATATGAACTTTTTTAATTATTTTTACTAGTAGAATGAGCTGTATAAGTGTGGGGATAACTTCGTGAATCACCCTGTATATATGAATTTTAATGACACCCCAAAACGTGTTCTGGGGACCATGATCGGTGCTCATCTGCTACTCCCGACCTTGGGTCTCACCATAAGGGCTACTGCAATAGCTCATTCTTCCTATGGAAATTCGCAAATAAGATGTTCAGTAAAAAACTAAATACATAAACGTGGAGACTTTAACGCTTGGTTAGCAACGAACACAATCCCAAAGTAGAGTTTGAAAATCTAGAAATAAATATCGACTGTGTTTTGCCAAAAGGGCGAATGGGACATTTTAAAGTTTTTTCAGTATGAGCAAAAAACGATATTACTTTACTATTTGAATACTTACATACAAGTTGCTTATATTGTACAACTTTAATTGAAGAAAACCCCTGGTTTTGCTTTATTGTACTTCAAATTAAAGGTCTAAACTATTCGCCCTTTCGTTTTTTATGATAAAGAGGTAATGTAAACATAACACTACTCATTTCAAACATAATAAATAAGTAACAAAAAAAGCTCAAACAACTGTTTATTTTTTTTTAGGTTTTCAGAAAAACTCGAAATTTGCGACGTCTGCATTGATATAGTATGATATCATATAGTAGACCTTTCACATGTTATTCTAAAGTCTCGCCAATACAAACTATACAGACTAACTTAGTGATTTCTTGAATGGAACGTATATATTAAGCGATAAGCTTAAGGCAGTGTAAGTGAACATCTATTTTAATGTTAATCTTATGCATATTCGCCCTTTTAGACTTCACGAATTTGTACATTCGCCCTTCTGTCTTTCTATAAAAATGTTTATATTAAATTAATTTGTATATTTAGATGTTCGTCCTTTTGGCAAAATATTCTTTAGAACATATAGAAATTAAAAAAAAATTAAAGTCAAATATCCAAAAAATGTCCCATTCGCCCTTTTGGCAAAACACAGTCGATATGATCATTTAAAAAAAAAATATGTATTCAATTTTATCAATGCTATTAAAAATATTAGCAATAAGCTAACATTATTAATTTACTTTTGACACAATATTTTGAAATAAAGGACTGTGTTCAGTTTATGTTCCGCAGAACCTACCTATTCAGCTAATACAATTTTCTACCAAGTATAGAACCGCAACAGAAAACATCCGACAAGAGCAATAATTAAAGTACTATCGAAAATTGCATACGTTATATTTTAAATTACCTAACTAATTGAAATTGAATGTTTAATGCTAGTTTATTAGTACTGGAATACACGTTGTACTTTGTCCTTAGTTTAAAAAAAAACTCCTTGAATGTAAGTTTGAATTTGTTTGTAGATTCCTAATTGTAGCATTATAAAAACAGTTTGGGCAGTACATTTACTTAATTTATGTATACCGTAAATAAACGTTTTAGTATTTTTGTTGCCCTTTTGAGCAAGTTATATGTTTTCGACAAATTTATAATCCACTTCTCAAAAAGCTTCACACCATTATTGAAAAGATCAAATAAATTCGAATAAATTTAATATTTTTTTAAATTTTCTAGTATTCTAGAACCTGGACAAATCAGGTTTGTAACTTTTAGAATAGTCCTGATGCACGAAATTGCAAATGTTACAATTAAAATATTGTATCTAAAATTAACGTTCAAAGACGTTGTTTTAATTAGTAACAAAGTACTATCGTTTACACTAGCTATTCGTAAGTATTATATTTAACACATAGCCCTACAACAAACTAAAATTATAAACAATTTAAGTGTAATCGTGTTCAGCGACTACTGGTTTGCCGCCGGATTCAAACAATATCTGGCAAAATATGGCCAAGCTACCGAGTTACCACATAACCACAATTTCTCTTCTCCCTTTCTCTGTCTATTTCATTAACCCCTCTATACTTTCTTACTTTCTATAGAGTTATTTTTATAAATCACTGAAGGTAATTTATGTCTTGTGCAGAAACAAATTATTTATTTTGAAATTGATAGTTAGTTTTACAAAACAACTTTTTAGTAAATACTATTTACTTTTTTATAGTATTATGTTTTAGTAAAATCTATTCCTAATAATGTTCATAACACTTTCGCTTGGTGAACAAAAATATCAATAATAAGAGTCTATTGCAGTCCACAACCAATAGAAATAAATTATAACATTTTATTTGTGTCATTAGTTAAAAGTTCCCCATTTGTGGTTGGCTAAACACATTTATTGGAGTTTTTTAATTGGCTAAACTCAGTTCCAATTTACAACCCCAAAATAGAATCCCAAATTGTTTAAAACACTATTATTTTTTTAATTTGTAATAAATTACCTGCTTACACGCTTCCTCAGCAAGGGTTAAATAAATTAAATTACAATTGAAAAAACATGTACCAAGACCGGGGTTTGAACCCAGGACCTTTGCCTTTCCGAGGCAATCATCGACCAATATCTGCAGGATCAGGATAGCTCAGTGGTAGAGTATTGCCCCGGAAAGGCAAAGGTCCTGGGTTCAAATCCCGGTCCTGGTCCATGTTTTTTCACTTGTAGGCCTAATTTAATTTAAAATACTATGTTTCATTAAGGGACTACGACGAACTTATAAAATACTAATAAGGATTGCTGCACAATTAATAATAACCGTACCAGTAAATAAGATCATGATTATTACAAACAATTTAACCTAAATGAAATTATAAATATACCAAATCTAGACTATGTATGCCTAGCACAATTTAAATGTAATTATAATCTGTTTGGTGATGTTGATTTGCGGCCAAAAGCGCCACAGAGCCAATCTATGTCACTAGAAGTGTCGAAACGGAACTAATGATAATAAAACTGCAAAACCAGTATTCCTACTACCGTACCTGTTTAAGCGGATGGTAGCTTTTAATGTGACATGTTTCTCATACTTTTAACCTGGTACTTAAGAGATTCAAGCTTGTTACGCATTAAGTGTTTTTATGTAAGACTATGATTGCACAATTTACTAGGCAAATATGTTGCTAAAAATTATTATTCAGAGGATTTTAATTTGATAGTATATATTTTTTATTATATACTAGGGGAGACCCATGCGTGCTCCGCACGCCAACCCCATTGGACCCTTCTATACACATATGTTATGTTTGCTTTGCAATAAAGGTTAGGATTGATAATAATCTCAAAGCTAAGATGGTAAATAATGTTAAATGTTTAAAACAAATTATTTCGTATATTTTAAACTATCAGTTATAATAAAGGTTAAACAAAATCAGCAATGCTCATGTCTACACTTAAACAAAACTCTACCTAAAAGTTAGAAATAGAAATAATTGTTTCAAATCAGCTGTTAATGGAAATATTTGAGCAAACAGCTGATCGCTGTACCGACACTAAACATATTTAATAATTATTTATTATGGCGTTCCCTTTTGCATACAATATTTAGTATAGCCTGTGTTGTTTTTACGTCAACAGATGGCGCTCTTTACAAACACCTAACCTAAAAGTTAGAAATACAAATAATTGTTTCAAAGTTTGAAATCAGGTGTTAATTATATTATAACAAACAGCTTATTTCTGTATTTATCATAGTCAATAAACATATTTAATGGCGCTCACATTTTTGTTAAATATTTAGTGACTTTTGTTGTTTTTATGTTCAATACATGACGCTATTTAAAAAGAAAAAGTATATATAAACCTGCTTGTATTCGAATGTAATGTTGTGTAAAAATTTCCAAGTGATCGGTGAAGAACTTTCGGAACAAACGAACGTTCATATTTGTATTTATATATATAGATGAACACTTACAGTGACTAATGTACTCCAGTGCTTGAGGTGTCCGATTCGAATCCGGGTGAAGACCATATGTATTTTGTAGTTGTAACATGAAAAGGTTGATATTTAAGTGATGTTATGTAGCAAGTGCGCTATAGAAAACTTAAAAACACATTTTCTCCCTTTATGGAAGGTTTTTATCACAGTTTTCCTGTTTTTGCTTACGTACTTGTCTGAGGGTGAAGTACTAACTATCTCTTAAATTCCTGGGACGTTACGACAAATTTATACATAAATCCTTATATATAAAATTTTCAAGAAAGTTCTTTAGTATACACATAGGCCATTACAATTGTGTTAATTTTGAATTTTATTTTCACAGCCACTGATAATATTATTGTAAATTAGCGTACTCAAAAATTAGTTTTTGTTTGTCTTATGTTAATACTAAAAAGTAATTAGTTTAAAACATGTTCTGAGATTTGAATCGGTGTTAACAAAATACTGAGATAGTTAAGTGTAACGTATTCCTGATGCACTTCCCTATGGTTAATTCAGAGATCTAAAGATAACTATGCTGTAATGACTTTTCAGAAAGTATGATTTAATCTGGACATAAGCATAACAGCAACGTGGAAGTGAAGGCGAACTAGTTTTTTCTTGAAACAAACGAGAGTCCATAAACAGCGACAGAGTTATAAAATCACAAATGCAACAATATTATCCTTCATGGTCGAAAGGGAAAGGTTGGAAACTAAACAATTTTAAAAAAGTGTTTATTTTAGTTTCACGATCGATAGAAGGAAACCAATTTGTATCGTAGTTGTACTTACACCAAACTATATTATTTATACTATACGTTCATTGAACTTCTTTCAACCGAAACCTATGTTAAACAATTTAAATCAATAGTTCTTAATTCTAAGGCAGAAATAACAGATTTTCCATGTCAATTACATATAGGTCTACCCGATTCCTAAAATTGCATATCTTAAGTTTCTACTGTGAACTATTTTTATTCTATGGAAAAAGGAATATTTTATTTAGGCACAGGTATATCGAATTGAAAGATCAAGAAATTTGAGGCTAAAGCGTATTCAGTTCATTTACTAACATAAATCAAGATATAATCATAAGAAAAAGACTCTTGAAACTATTGAGTATAAAATATGTATGGCAACCATCTTGTATTATAGCTGTGAGTAAATTGCAGCCTCCAGACTGAAACAAAAATTTGCTATAATGTTCAAAATCGTTAATTTCTTTAAATAAGTGTTTCTTGGCGTTTCAAAATCAAAGTATACTGGATATCTTACAACGTTGTTTGTGTCTTCATACGTACATTGAAAATCTTTAATTTTAAATATAATATTTTCACGTTTGATCTAAAACTGATATGTCTGGTTACCATTTGTTGCCATGAACACACAAAATTGATTAAAGTTTCAGATCTTCCACTATTTACGCCTACTACAGTATATATTTTTGGAATATTCAGGATGTAAATTTTATTCACATTAATAATTCCACATCAGTTTTCCATATTTATAATGTGTCGCATTTTCAAATAACATGAGATCGATACATATATTTGAAACGTTAGAAAGTTTAAGAATCTTTATATATAATACATGAAGCCGTTTTTTGTAAACACAACTCCTCTCTTATTTCTGGACCAATTTTAATGTTTGAGGTTTCAAAAAATTCGTCTCATTTCGTAGTTTTGCAATAAGGTTTTAGATGTCAAAAATTCTTATCCTTAATGGCGTGAGCTAATCTCAAATGTCGGGTTTTCCCCATAAGATTAACATGGAAAATATTTAAAAACCATTTCTATACAAAACAGCTGTTTATAATAAGAAACAAACTAATCCAGCTGATTTCGTGGATGTAAATAACGATGATTACAGTATTCAGAAGGTTATAAAAACATTTTAATACAAAACAGCTGTTTATAATAATAAACTAACTAATAGACTCTACAGCTGCTTTGTGGAAGTAAATATTGATTTTTATAAGGGAGGAAATGAATTATTTATTTAAATTATAAAATTTACGAACTAATTTGTTTTGAACATTTAACATTATTTACCATCTTAGTTTTGAGGTTATTATTTATAACTTTTTTGTTAGGTTTTTGATTAAGTGTAGACCTGAGCCTTACTGGTTCTTTTAACCTTTATTATTACTGCTGTTATAAAATATAAGAAATAATTTGATTTGAACATTTAACATTATTTACCATCTTAGTTTTGAGGTTATTATTAATCCTACACTTTTATTATAAATAAAACATAACATATGTTTTTAGA
>JAGFPH010027232.1:0-10103 GCA_018207615.1 Philaenus spumarius | reverse complement strand
GTGGCGGCAGTATTTGGAACTACTGCCGGGGTGTTTAGCCTTAAAATGGGTGTGCTACCCCCTATACAATACTGTAGAACCTCTCTTAACCTGTCTGGTCGGGACGGAGACCCTGGCCGGTTACCTGTTCGCTTGATCCGAGGTTCCCGTAAAAAATATATTTTTGTTCAAAATAACCTACATATTTCATAAATAAACAATCAAATAAGACGTTATGCAACTCATTTTATTGTATGTACATACATACATAAACAAACACCAACATTTTAAACTTACATAAACTTTACTTTGAAAACTGAATTTACATATACACTGTATCATTGTTAAAAAAAATCAGTTACCGTATATTTTTCTGTTCTTGAACTTTCAAAGATTTGTTTGAAGTCAATATGTTGCAAATATTACATATTTTGTTCCCACAAAATTCAGTACAGGTTCCGACAAAGCAACAGACCAAGAAAAAGAGACAAAGGATGCCGCTTTGTGAATTGATTCTAAGAAATAATACAGTTGCCGCGGAAGCAAGGTGGGAATCAAACTCACGCTCCCCCTCCCCTGTTCTGCCGGTAACAACACTTTAGTTTTTTGGCTGCGAGTTTGGATTAAACTTAGAGGGATCCGGGCGATTGGAATTTTGGTGAGAACACTACATTGCACACCTAAACTTGCATCACCCCGCTTTATTTTCTGGGAAATGTCTGTCAAACAATCAATGTTTGAGACTTCGGCCAGTTACAGTAACATAATCTGTAAGAGGAAAAAACTCTATTGTTCCGTCAGATAGGCCGATTAATCCGAGGGCCGGTTGATCCGAGGCCGGTTTAGAGGGGTTCTACTGTAAATGCAAATTGAACTACCTAACTTCCTACAAGCTATAAAGCTAAAATTGTGTGATATTACTGTATTCTTAGGTGATATGTAAAACCATTTACAGTCGATTACTTAAGCCAAAGGAATGAAGTGGGATAACTACTCTTAAAATTAAGTAATAATTCATACACTTACTTTTTCTATATGCTGAAAAACTACTCAACTATTTTCACAAAACATTTCGCAATTTATACTTATTAGGTTGTTTAGACGCTATGGTCACTACAATCAAAAACATAAAAGTGGGGTAGTTACACCTATACAATAAATATAAATTCCACTAACGTCCTACAAGGTATATACAGTTGAACTTGGTGTTAGCGTCAACGAAGGGACCGAACAAATGTTGACGCTACGTCCGAGTGACGTTATACAGATGTACCAACAGGAAATCATATTTTTGTTACCTTGAGTGAAAAGACAAACAACTATACAGTATTACTATTATTGGCAACATTATTCATTACGTTTATTCAAAAGACAAACACTATATTTTCCTTTTAATGTACAGTAGGGTCTCTATAACTCAAGCTAATTGGAGGTCACCTAAAATTATAAATTAGGTAACATTTTTAAGTGTGTAAAGTTTTAATGAGTAAAAGATTAGGTTAAACATTTAAATACATGTTCTGTGTACAGTATTAACAAACCGTAATTACCGTAGCATTACCATAATTTAAAAAAACACTGAAGTTACAGTACCGGTACATATTAAAACATTAACTTACTTAACATTAAAACATAGCATAACATTAAAAAACACACAACATTACTGAATACAGTGTAACAAAAAGAATCACATACAGTAAGTTGGTTCGCGTATACACAATACAAAGCTCTAAGCAACACTGGAACTGTTGGGGGGGGGGGGGGAACTGTCTGATCACAACTACGTAAATGTCTCGCCAGGCTATTCGATTGAGTCATTTATCCTGCACTTTTATATTAAGCATATATATTAAAAGCACATCCGGTTGCTCTAGATCATAAATATAACTTTTATGTTGTCCGAACACTTTCCCAGCAAGCTCATGGGTTTAGTTGCACACAACTCTGACACTGCATAGCGTGTGAATTGTTCCTTAGGAGGGGTAGGAGAGTTAGCAGTGTTGCTATAGTGGAAGCCCCCCCCCCCACCCCTACCGACTTTGATTGGTACCCGCCGGAGATTACATTTTACGTCTGAAAAAAATATGTAGTTTGTGTACTTCACGATTTGATTCTGAGGAGGAAGAAAATAGACGGCCTGACACCAAAGGAAAGGGGTAATTCAAACATTTTTCGAGTTCTGAGAAAACTGAATTCAAAGTTTAACATTGATATTTTGTAGATTTACGACGTTACAAACGAGTGGTTAAAGTATTTATTGACGCTAAAACAGGGGTTTATAATAATCTAAAAGATAACATTCTGACCGGACCTAAAAAATGACGCTTTAACCGAGGCCGTTAAAACGCAGTTCAACTATATCAAGCTAAAACTGTGACTATTCTTAAGTGATATAAAAAAACATTTGCAATTTAAGTCAAAGTAATGAAATGGGATAACTGTTCTACCACAGTTAAAAGATATTCTTCACAAATATCAGAATAAGAAAAATGTAAAATGTTCTAGTCAATAACAAGCAAGTTGCTTGCCACATTGAACGGCTATTCTATTCAGTAAGCAGACTTTTCCTTTCTCCTTTATCCTTACTGTTAACTTAGCCACATATCTCAGTTGTAGTTAAGAACCACACGTTTTGTATCTTAAGTTGTATATTTTAGCACAACGCCTTTAGCATATTGTCCTACCTACCTACGTGGACAAAACTATTATTTAAGTAATTAATTGTTTACTAATTTAATTAATTCTTAATTCTGGAATTGCTCTGTGGGGTAATTCATCAAAGCAAACAATCCGAATGGTCTTCAGTTTAAAAAAGCAAGTAGTAAGAATTATCGCTCGTTTGGGCCATCGTGATTCTTGCAGGGAAGTTATTTAAAAAGCTAGGTATTTTGACCTTTCCCTAAATGTACATTTTTGAAGTAATTTTACATTACAAGTATAAGAGTTCTGTGACTCGAAACACTGATTTACATACATACAATACCAGTCATAAAAATGACTTGCGTGGCAAAAAGCATAGATGACAAGCTACCTTCTGAGACTGGAGTCTGTTTCATGAACAAACTCCCTAAAGAGTTTAAAGAAACAATGGAAGTCAATGTTTTTAAAAACAAATAAAGAGGTTGCTGAAGTTCAATGCTTTTTACACCATAGGGGAGTTTCTTGATACCACATTATAGTCTATTATTATACAAATGAGTACCCATATATAAATTAATTGTACTTGCTAAGGTCATAACAATGGATAGAAGAGAAGAAGTTTGTGGATGTTAAATTTTATGTGTGTTTTTTTTATCATAATTTTTATGAATATGAGTTTTATTTAAATTTTGTAATTTTAATGTTCAAAATTGATTTTAATAAGCATAAAGATTTAAAAAGGGGAAACATTTATATTTTGTTAAATTATAATTAATATTATCACTATATGACGTGCCATATAAAAATATATCATTTATTAAAAAGGGATCAATAAAGATTGATATGATATTAAAGTTGAAATAATTATATACTAAAGTTTACTTGACTTTGAAATTTCTTGACTTAAGCTTAAATAGCCACATGAGAATTTTAAAATTGTATAATTTTTCTTTTATATATATGTATATGTTATTTATTATAAACTGTATGTTGTCTCCATTTTTGAAATGATTTATTGTGTTTGTTGTTATATTTTGTTACTTATTATATATAGCTATTGTTTTAACACATCTTATTAGTATCCATGATTGACTTGTCTAAATACAAATGAAAATTTGTCAGACTAATACAAATTTAATTGAATTTAATTGATCTATCTGCGTTATTACAATGTAGAAATTAATTGGATAGTACAGATTTGCAATCATAATGCAATTAATTTCAAATTCCTTTTCATTTTCTGATTTACTTTTCCAACTTACATAATTATGCCCATTTTTATTACCCATTGTGATTGTGATTGGTCTTATTATCTTAGCTATCTGGTTTAAACAATGTTTACCATAACATTTTCCCCTCAATTAATTATAAAACAATTTTTTAAACTGTCTGGAATTAAAGAAATGGATTAGTCATAATTACCATAGAAGTCATAATAACAAAATAGTAAATCTTAAAACATTCAAAAGATAATTTCTTTAAATTAAATAGACATTACCAAACATGGTCAGTATGATTATTGAAACGTGCAACTAAAAATGGCTTAAGATAAGTACGCTGCAATGATTAGAATGCAATAACTACACTTGTACAAATAATACAAGGATAAAAAACAAAGAAAGCAGCTGCGGGACTCCTATAGAAATGAAAACTGTCATGAATATAAATAGATAGTTATATTGGTTTAATCTGAAATTTGATCATTATTTTTATCTTGTCCCATTTAAAATAAAAACAACATAAACATGATTATAATAATAAAACCATTTAACACAACTTACAAAATGAGGAAGCACAATGTCTATTTCATCGGTAGCGTGATGTGACAAAACCCATACAGCTATTGAGTTTAAGTCTTTGCATTTACCACTGCCTATTTTACTTCATCGATTTCTTCTTCTTTTACGATCAGCTGTTACATTAAACTTGTGGTTTATATTAGTACGTGTGTAAACCAATGAAGAAGAAGAAATAAAAAACGCAAAATGTATCGCCAGTTCGTATATTTTACCTCATCCGTAAAGTGATAAAGCCTAAAGAAGGTTTCACACTTCAAAAACATTTTCCGACCTTTCAGCCATTTTCGTCGGTAGAATTAATTGGATACCCCAAAAAATTTATGTCTTGAAGTTACCATCGAGGGATGCCAGACCAATGGCAGAAGTAGATAAATAAACGAAACAGAATTCAATAATAATTAGTTCAAATTATCTATAGTGTTCTATACCTATTTTAGTTTATTTGAATTTAATATAAAACTGTTTTCCATCCTCATTACTAAATATTCAATTGAAAATATTTATAAACTAGCGAAAAAAGCCTCCCGAGTTCGGCTGAAAAATTTCCTAGGGCAAAATGAACCTCCAGAAATATTTATCAATCGTATCATATTTAAAAAAATAATTTCATCAGATTCTTTAATTTAAAAGAAAACACTAAATTCAGAAGTAGGTATCAATAGAGATTTAAAATAAAACCAAACAAACTAAAAAAGAGTCCTTATAAATAAACCAATGAAATAAAAATGACAATTCTTATTTTGTTGATAATAATTACATTGACTTTTATTTAAAACAAACCTAACGAAAATCGGTTGCACAGATTTCCAGAAATAGGTATCAATAGGGTTTTAATCTAGAACCAAAAAACCTCAAAAAGTGTCCTTATAAATATTAGAATGAAGTATTATTAGGCTCGCATAGTCGCAACGCACTGGTAGTGTGGGGATATCTTGAGGTTGTTCGATTGGCGATTGGCAGACGTAAAATTCTGAACCGAGTGTTGAATCGGTGTGATTGAGGGAGTGGATGTCAAGTGCAACTTTAAAACAAACTGTAAAGAAAATTAGTGAAAAGCAGTACCGGAACGCCGGCACCAGTAAACCCCTGGATTGTTCAAGAAGTCAAAGATGGAAATTCTGAAAACATCCTTTACTTTTCTTTTCTGTTATAATTTAACTACTGTTTATTTGAAGAATTGAACACCTTCAATAATTGAATGCTTATGTTTTCTAGGGAAAAATAAATAACTGTTTAGGTTTTTTGCCTTAAAAAAAATTTAAGAAATTTGATAGCCTAGACGTTTTTAAGAAAAAGAAATAATTTTTGTGTAATGATAATACAAAAGAACTTATAACAATCAATCAACCCTCGGTTTCGTATTTTAAACTCGTTTTGTCCTTGCAATTCTATGCTTTCTAATTTTATTAAAAATATTGTTTCAGTAAGCAAATAAGATGACTTCATTGGCAGAGCAGTTGAAGCAGTTAGCGGCACCGCAAACATCATTGTTGGTTCACACCAAAAAGAAGGCATCGTTTTTATTTGATCCCAAAGAAGCAGGAGATCTTGATAAAGACACTTTATACGAATTAGGTAATTTATTTATTATATTTGATATTAGTAGGCTACTTAGTTTTTAAAAAATACAAACAAAAACATTACTAAAGAATATACAAGGGCTGGTAAAAAAAAATTACATTAATTTTACAGGGAAATTTCGCAGAGAGAAATTATCAACACTGCACATTAGGCCTAATCTTTCCTTACATATGTTTTCTTAAAGCTGAGTGTAACAATGCAACTGTTAGTAAACAACCTGTAGTGATTAGAACACAACAGCTTGTTTTCATTTCCAAATAATTATGGAAAAAATTTAAAGCAAACATTGGCAATAACCTTTGCAATTTACTTTTGCTGTTTACTCAGCTGCAGACCATTGATTTATAAGAAACTTCTGATGATACATTTCCATACTACAAGTCTTTCAAAGAAGAAAGGGAAAATGTTGAAGATGATCTCCGAGCTGGTCAAAGGTCAATATCCCGTACAGAAGATTTAGTGAATACAGCTTTTGTCATCGCACGAGAAGATCGTCATATAAATTTCGACCTACAACGAGCAAAAACTGTTTTAGCCTTCTCTAGAACAAAGGCTAAACAATTGCTAGAACTCAATAGAAAAGAGCTTAGACTTGTAACAGACCTCCTCTCTGGACTATGCTCTGCGAACTATCATCTCAGAAACATGTGCAAGGTAGCAGTGGACGCATGTTGATTCTCTCTAACGCTTAAAGAAACGGCTAAACACACTCGCTATGCAATTTGTGAATCTCTAGCCTATAAGAGCGACTGAATTTCTCACAGCTACTGAGATAAAGGACACACACATCCCCCAGAACCATTTTAGGCTCGGTACTGAACTGAACCCTGAACTGGGATTAAGATAGTAGAGGAGTCCCAAAAGATCCTCTTGGGTCGCAGTGGCAGGAGCGAAATAAATAGCCTCAGACCCCAATAAATAATAATAAATACTTGCACTTCGGAGGTTGCATCCGCCACTGTCGAAAAAATCAACCTGTCCAGAAAAAACTGAAAAATGCAACCAGAACATTGATAAAAATTCAGCAATTATTTAATCACAACTGAAGGACTCTGTCAAGGATATAGTGGTGGATACCAATATCCAAAACGACTTAAATAATTAAAATAAAAAAATAAAACAAATTAAAGAAATATTCTAATATTCAAAGCAAGTTAGTTAAGAAGAAATATTTGCTCTAGACAAGTTAACAGATTACGACTGATACTAGCAACACACTTGTAAACTATTAGGTTATGTTCCCAGACATTTTAATCAAGTTGGCAGCATTAGAAGAACTTGCTCTGAAACAAGTGAAACGACTCATATTACATTTCAAATAGCTTTAACGAACAATGCAGAATATTATGGGAATGGTCTGACAAGAATTCACAAATAGACAAATATTAAAACAAAAAAATAATAATAAAAGGCCATTGGGACAAGAGTGTGAAAATCGAGGTCTTCTTTAAAAAAAGCTTTTGAACGGGCAAGACCTAAAAAGCCTGCTTCAACACCACTTTTCACCTTAAAATATTAAAATGAAATAAAAGTAATAGAATCGCCCATTAAGTCGTCACTAGTAATTATTAATCATGTAATGTACACATCAAACTACAGGATTCTACTTAAAAACCACATTTGGAGCCCATTCAAAGAACCAGGAGCCATTTCAGGATTACGAGTGCTTAGTGTCAATGAAATAAATAAATGGGTTAAATAAAGTTATATAAAGTGAAAATCTAAAAATCAATTTTAAAGTGAGTGTGAAAAGGTTAAAACGAAAGAATATAAGTAGAATAAAACTTTCATAAATTAATGTTAAGACAGATCTCGAAATTAAAATAATAATAAAAACAAAATCATATCCAGAAATAAAAATAAAAGTAAATATGCAATCACATTTTATAAGGAATCACTCATAAATAAATTCACAATTTACAAATATAGTTTTACAAATGGATTCCCTTCATAAGATAAGCTGCCAAGGACTTGAGTTTTTTAAAGACCACGAAAGAATACCGTTGAGGGATGGGCTTGTGTACACCGAGACCTTGAATGCTCCAATCGCCTTAGTGCGACATTGTCACATTCTTCCCACGCTTCTAACTAAACGCGGCTGACTCAACACATTTATAATTCTTTAAACTGTTCGCTCAAGCCTCGAGCGGTAAATACCAGGAGTGTTTGCGACTAGTAGATATGACAACGTTGCGCGCCCATCCTATTGGCTGCCACGCAAGGGTATTCTTTAGAGGTCTATAATATAGTACCTGTTAAGCAATTGAAAAGGGACCAATATTAATCGTTAAAATATTTGTTTTACCAATAAACTGCCGTTAAATTTTGGACTTTAAATTAATTACTAGCCGAATTTTTGAAGAAAATAAGAGCTATTACGCTCGACCCAACTTGAAAACGGTTTGTCGGAGGAGGGTAAAACTTCGTTTCTACCAATTAATCGTTTTTGGATAGGGATTTAAGGGTATATAAGTATATGTGGTTTTCCCACCTTGATAAAATGGTAGTAAATATGCTTCAAAATAGCTGAAATTTTAGTCCTCGTAAGATTTCCCAGACACTGATTTTTGTATTTTTCGATTTGACTCAAAATGGCGGCTTGTTTGATTCAAACCAAAATGGCAAAGTTAGAGTGAGGAAATTGCATTATTTCTCCCCCTCATAAGCCCCTGTGCAGTTTTTGAGCTATATCGTTCAAAAGGTAATTAAATTTACTACAATCCTGTGCAAAGGTATTTCAGGTACAGTCTCCGGAAGAAGGAACAAAATTGATAGGAGAAGCTCTTGATGAATGATTTTTTTCACTATCCGTGTGAGGTTTTTGCACAATTTCTCCCACTCATAAGCCCTTGTGCAATTTGTGAGCTATATCATTCAAAAGGTAATTAAATTTACTATAATCCTGTGCAAAAGTAATTCAGGTACATTCCCCGGAAGAAGGAACAAAATTGATAGGAAGCTCTTGATGAATGATTTTTTCACTATCCGTGTAAGGTTTTTGAGCAATTTCTCCCACTCATAAGCCCTTGTGCAATTTTTGAGCTATATCATTCGAAAGGTACTTAAATTTACAACAATCCTGTACAAAGATATTTCAGGTACAGTCCCCGGAACAAGAAACACAATTGGTAGGAAACTCCCGATATATGATTTTTTCACTATCCAAGTCAGGTGTTTGCGCAATTTCTCCCACTCATAAGCCCTTGTACAATTTGTGAGCTATATCATTCGAAAGGTAATTACATTTACTACAATCCTTTGCAAAGGTAATTCAGGTACAGTCCCCGGAACAAGGAAAAAAATTTATAGGAAGCTCCTGATAAATGATTTTTTCATTGTCCATGTAAGGTTTTTGAGCAATTTCTCCCACTCATAATAAGGCCGTGTGCAATTTTTGATCTATATCATTCGAAAGGTAATTAAATTTACTACAATCCTGTGTACAGGTATTTCAGGAACAGTCTCTGGAACAAGAAACAAAATTGATAAGAAGCTCTCGATAAATGTTTTTGGTAATTATGTAAATCAATGTAAGGTACCGGTAATTACACAATTTCTTCCACTCAAAAACCCTAGTGCAATTTGTGAGCTATATCATTCGAAAGGCAATTAAATTTACTATAATCCAGTGCAAAGGTATTTTTGAAACAGTTCCCGGAATAAGGAACAAAACTCAGGAAAATCCTGTTATTTAATACTAGTTATTTCCCGGTACGAAAATTCGGCTATAGTAATGCGGCAGTGCTGCTTATGGGGTTTTTTGTTATACTAAGCTAATCTGTTATTTAAGTTAAGGATAAGTTAAACATTAACCAGGGTATGTCGACTTGATTATTTGCTGTTTTATTATTATTATTATTATTATTATTAACTGAAACATTAAGTGTTGAGAAACTGCAAATAGATTAATTGGCCCAGTTTCTCTTTAGCCAGATTATTATCAGTAGTATTTAATCATAATCAAGTCATTAGGGTCTAGCCAATTTAGAAATTTCAAGAATAAGTTGATTAATAAATGCAGAGTAAATAGGCCAGTCGGTAGGGGTAAATTTAGACCAAAAGTTCCAGTAATTTACAATACGGCTGATTTTTTTTTTATAAGTA
>JAGFPH010027230.1:0-10103 GCA_018207615.1 Philaenus spumarius | reverse complement strand
AATTAGTCTCTTCTTCTCCGCATACGGTTGAAGAGAGTTTTTAGTTCCGATCCTGTATATTGTTATTTTAAAATAGTTTTGTCAGTCCAGAATGAAACAAGTTGTTTCTTATGCATGTCATTAAAAGATATTCAGGATGTAGACAGGTGGGCATAAAGGACAGGTATCCGGTGTTGTGTTTCCACCACCTGTTGCTCCTCGCAACTCACAATAAGCTGTCAGAAATTAAGTAGCTGTAAGTTGTAATTGTTTGAGGCTTCTTTTACTGCATTCGCAATTACAGTAAAAATGTTGGCACTAAATAATATGTGTACTAACACGACTTGAAATTAGTATAAAAATAGATTTCAGTCCCACAAATATTTTTATTTTTATTATTGATTCAAAAACATTAGTGGTTCAGTTGCTAGTGATTAAATAATTCTATGACATATTAGTAAATATTGAAGACCACAAAACTAATCCGTAATATTTTAAACAATAAAATCAGTAAGCCTACAACTTATAAATCCGCCTAACTATAATATATCTGCTGATTATGTTTACCATGCCACTATCGGAATTTTGGAAACTCTTAGATTTACAGCAAAGTTTAAATGTGGGACTTTCCTTAATTTCTAATGGGTAGTAAAAATCTATATTTCAAATTTGGAGGGCATATTTTATACATTCTTCTACCCTTAATAACTTTAAGACTTTACATTTTTGGTATTTTATTGTAACCGTTTTCATGAAAATTTAGATTTATAGATTATTGAAAGGCTCTATGAGCTTGGGTATATGAGCTAAAACTGTAATGTGGAGTTGTTTACTTTGGAGTCGATAAGAAGAGATGCAAGGGAAACGTTTGTTTTGGCAGCCAGAAGGTCACAGTATCACCAGCAATACGGGTCTTTAAATCTTGAACTTCTTGACAAATCTTATATTAGGGATAATATCGGTTTAGATTTAATTACCATACGCTGGGTGTTCAAAGCTAGAATGGAAGCGATTGATTTGAACTATAAGCCTTGGGTGAATCAGACGTATTTATGTTCTCTTTGCAATTTACAAGAAAATTAAAACGTTTTTCATTTTGTTGCGAGATGTCCTATTTCAGCAAATATCAGATTATTATGCTTTTCAAAGAAAAAACTAGATAGGAAAGTTATTTGAATGGGTGGGATTGGCATAGGCTTGGAAAATATTTAAAAGGCGCATTGAAATGTAGATGGGATTGGGTAAGGGAATTTAAAATTATTATTGAAAATTTAACGGCTTTAAATTAATAACATTATAGTATGCAGGTTATCCGTGGTATGAATTTATATATATGTAATGTGAATGCATATAGGTATGTATGCATGTGGTGATGTGTATGGGGATGTTATGTAGACTTTCTTTCTTTTCAGTTGTTCGAACTAATATTTGTAAATAATTGTAGTTAGAAATATTAAGTATTATGTTAATTTAAATTATATATTCTGGTATTTTTGTTATTGGTTGTTATTCTGTAATGAATGCAAAAAGAGGATGAGATTATTTTAGTGTTTCAATTATATAGGTTCTTTTATTATTGTTTTTTATGTAATGAATGCATTAAGAGGATGATTATGTGCTTGTAGCTGGTGACCCAGCAGACGATCAATGTAAAGATCATTGATGTAATGGTGTAGTAAGAAGAAGCATGATTTATATATTTTATTATAATAAAGCACTATTTTTATTATTATTACTTATTATTGTTATATGAGCTAAAACAATAATTTGCATACAAAAAGTATTTCAGTTTGATCAAATCATCCCATACAACGTACAAAATTTTATAGGTAAAATCTATTTTAATTGCGGTTTAAGTTAAATCGCTAAACATATACTTTTACATATTTATGCGTATTAACTGCTTTTTATTAAAATAACATTCATTTATTGTTTTTAATAACATAATTTAGGATGTGGTAAATTCGTTGCAGTTTACAAATCTTCATATTTCATAAAATAGTTGGACGCTATATTAATGTTTACTTCCTACTAAAATGTAGGAAAGGTTCCTTACTTAAAATTTGTCGTAAAACAAAGAGTTTCCAAGATCGAAATAGGCAGATTTAAAGAATCAGCATTTATAATACTCAATTATATAAAACAAAATGATTTAATTATTTTAATATTTGACCAAACGTTTATAATACATACTTTCAATTATACACACCTTTAAACTTACTTTACATTGCTTTATTTTCCTCTCCTTTTCCAAAAAATCATTCTCTTTCCCCATTCCTACTTTCTCACTTTCCATCAGGTTATGTTTAAAAGCGACAGGAAGTAGTTTCGAGTTTTATTCTTACACAAGATCAAGCAACTCGTTTGAATTTAGTGTTACAAAACCACTTTTATTTGGTTACAACTTTAAGTTGTAAAGGAAAGTAGTAGAGTGACCAAGCAATGCGGCTCACAATTATCTTCTTTGTTTAGTGGTATTTCACAGTTTATGGCGCATGGCACGTGCTGTCTAATGCTAATATATTCCTAACTACGTTTACGATGCGAGAAAGTAATTAAAGTACACTTCAGTGTTTCCTTTGGTATATGCGGGTATTGTTGTAACTGAGGTAAACAGAATGCAAAACATTTAAGCTAATTCGCTGCATAAATTTAATTATACGCTTTACTTTAATCAAATTGGAATAAATAATTTGACCACGCAGTGCTGACGTGAGTTGAGCAAATTTCCAAAATTAATATTACAGGCCTGTGTTTTAGGGTTTCAACAAACAATTTGGGAAATAGGTCTACTCACGAAGGCGTTGAACAGCTGTCTGTGAGTACGCAATATATTAGTACAATTAGTTTGCGCCTAGTGGCCTCGCGAGTTTGCACCACTTGGCTTCGAACCGGGTACTTTTATGGTATTTTACGTTTTGATCGATTTTGGGGGAACCAAGCGAGCTATAAGGTCGCGTAAAAAAACAGAATGTGCAGAATAACCTCCTACATTTATATTTTTAGAAAAAACTCTAAAAATATTTCATTCTCGTAGTAAAAATCTCAAAAAAAATTTACTTCCGGTCAAAAAACGTACTTCCGGTTGTTGGATTTTTTTGGCTAACGAACTCGTCCGAGCGATATAGACAACCAACATGTGTACCAAATTTTGACAAAATTGGACTTGAAATGCGGCCGCTAGAGTGCGAACACATATATACATATATACAGGGTGATTCACGAAGTTATCCCCACACTTATACAGCTCATTCTACTAGTAAAAATAATGAAAAAAGTTCATATAAACATAGGTCCGAAAACGCTTCGTTTCCCAGATATCCGCCATTTTGTTTTTTTGTGCAAAATAATTCATATCTAGAGAACGGTTTGACTGATTGAGTTCAAACTTGGCATGAAGCTTAAACTAACAATGATATATCTTAAGAAAAATAATCGATACTATCGAATCTTTCGTTTCAAAATGGCGGCTGTTTGAAAATTTCAAACCTAAATAACTCAAAAACCGTACATTATAATGAAAAATGTCAAGATATCTTTTTTGTAGCCCTTTTGATTCCCTATCGGGTGATGTAACTGTCAAAACAATCTGATGAAGATAATAGTTAAGTTATGTGTAATAATTGGTTTGTTCAACCCGGCATACTATACCAACACAGAAAACACAGCAATATTGTATGTACATTTGCTGTCATTACCTTTAACTTAGCTATTATCCTTCATCCGATTGTTTTGACAGTTACACCACCCGATAGGGAATCAAAAGGGCTACAAAAAAATATCTTGACATTTTTCATTATAATGTACGGTTTTTGAGTTATTTAGGTTTGAAATTTTCAAACAGCCGCCATTTTGAAACGAAAGATTCGATAGTATCGATTATTTTTCTTACGATATATCATTGTTAGGTTAAGCTTCGTGCCAAGTTTGAACTCAATCAGTCAAACCGTTCTCTAGATATGCATTATTTTGCACAAAAAACAAAATGGCGGATATCTGGGAAACGAAGCGTTTTCGGACCTATGTTTATATGAACTTTTTTAATTATTTTTACTAGTAGAATGAGCTGTATAAGTGTGGGGATAACTTCGTGAATCACCCTGTATATATGAATTTTAATGACACCCCAAAACGTGTTCTGGGGACCATGATCGGTGCTCATCTGCTACTCCCGACCTTGGGTCTCACCATAAGGGCTACTGCAATAGCTCATTCTTCCTATGGAAATTCGCAAATAAGATGTTCAGTAAAAAACTAAATACATAAACGTGGAGACTTTAACGCTTGGTTAGCAACGAACACAATCCCAAAGTAGAGTTTGAAAATCTAGAAATAAATATCGACTGTGTTTTGCCAAAAGGGCGAATGGGACATTTTAAAGTTTTTTCAGTATGAGCAAAAAACGATATTACTTTACTATTTGAATACTTACATACAAGTTGCTTATATTGTACAACTTTAATTGAAGAAAACCCCTGGTTTTGCTTTATTGTACTTCAAATTAAAGGTCTAAACTATTCGCCCTTTCGTTTTTTATGATAAAGAGGTAATGTAAACATAACACTACTCATTTCAAACATAATAAATAAGTAACAAAAAAAGCTCAAACAACTGTTTATTTTTTTTTAGGTTTTCAGAAAAACTCGAAATTTGCGACGTCTGCATTGATATAGTATGATATCATATAGTAGACCTTTCACATGTTATTCTAAAGTCTCGCCAATACAAACTATACAGACTAACTTAGTGATTTCTTGAATGGAACGTATATATTAAGCGATAAGCTTAAGGCAGTGTAAGTGAACATCTATTTTAATGTTAATCTTATGCATATTCGCCCTTTTAGACTTCACGAATTTGTACATTCGCCCTTCTGTCTTTCTATAAAAATGTTTATATTAAATTAATTTGTATATTTAGATGTTCGTCCTTTTGGCAAAATATTCTTTAGAACATATAGAAATTAAAAAAAAATTAAAGTCAAATATCCAAAAAATGTCCCATTCGCCCTTTTGGCAAAACACAGTCGATATGATCATTTAAAAAAAAAATATGTATTCAATTTTATCAATGCTATTAAAAATATTAGCAATAAGCTAACATTATTAATTTACTTTTGACACAATATTTTGAAATAAAGGACTGTGTTCAGTTTATGTTCCGCAGAACCTACCTATTCAGCTAATACAATTTTCTACCAAGTATAGAACCGCAACAGAAAACATCCGACAAGAGCAATAATTAAAGTACTATCGAAAATTGCATACGTTATATTTTAAATTACCTAACTAATTGAAATTGAATGTTTAATGCTAGTTTATTAGTACTGGAATACACGTTGTACTTTGTCCTTAGTTTAAAAAAAAACTCCTTGAATGTAAGTTTGAATTTGTTTGTAGATTCCTAATTGTAGCATTATAAAAACAGTTTGGGCAGTACATTTACTTAATTTATGTATACCGTAAATAAACGTTTTAGTATTTTTGTTGCCCTTTTGAGCAAGTTATATGTTTTCGACAAATTTATAATCCACTTCTCAAAAAGCTTCACACCATTATTGAAAAGATCAAATAAATTCGAATAAATTTAATATTTTTTTAAATTTTCTAGTATTCTAGAACCTGGACAAATCAGGTTTGTAACTTTTAGAATAGTCCTGATGCACGAAATTGCAAATGTTACAATTAAAATATTGTATCTAAAATTAACGTTCAAAGACGTTGTTTTAATTAGTAACAAAGTACTATCGTTTACACTAGCTATTCGTAAGTATTATATTTAACACATAGCCCTACAACAAACTAAAATTATAAACAATTTAAGTGTAATCGTGTTCAGCGACTACTGGTTTGCCGCCGGATTCAAACAATATCTGGCAAAATATGGCCAAGCTACCGAGTTACCACATAACCACAATTTCTCTTCTCCCTTTCTCTGTCTATTTCATTAACCCCTCTATACTTTCTTACTTTCTATAGAGTTATTTTTATAAATCACTGAAGGTAATTTATGTCTTGTGCAGAAACAAATTATTTATTTTGAAATTGATAGTTAGTTTTACAAAACAACTTTTTAGTAAATACTATTTACTTTTTTATAGTATTATGTTTTAGTAAAATCTATTCCTAATAATGTTCATAACACTTTCGCTTGGTGAACAAAAATATCAATAATAAGAGTCTATTGCAGTCCACAACCAATAGAAATAAATTATAACATTTTATTTGTGTCATTAGTTAAAAGTTCCCCATTTGTGGTTGGCTAAACACATTTATTGGAGTTTTTTAATTGGCTAAACTCAGTTCCAATTTACAACCCCAAAATAGAATCCCAAATTGTTTAAAACACTATTATTTTTTTAATTTGTAATAAATTACCTGCTTACACGCTTCCTCAGCAAGGGTTAAATAAATTAAATTACAATTGAAAAAACATGTACCAAGACCGGGGTTTGAACCCAGGACCTTTGCCTTTCCGAGGCAATCATCGACCAATATCTGCAGGATCAGGATAGCTCAGTGGTAGAGTATTGCCCCGGAAAGGCAAAGGTCCTGGGTTCAAATCCCGGTCCTGGTCCATGTTTTTTCACTTGTAGGCCTAATTTAATTTAAAATACTATGTTTCATTAAGGGACTACGACGAACTTATAAAATACTAATAAGGATTGCTGCACAATTAATAATAACCGTACCAGTAAATAAGATCATGATTATTACAAACAATTTAACCTAAATGAAATTATAAATATACCAAATCTAGACTATGTATGCCTAGCACAATTTAAATGTAATTATAATCTGTTTGGTGATGTTGATTTGCGGCCAAAAGCGCCACAGAGCCAATCTATGTCACTAGAAGTGTCGAAACGGAACTAATGATAATAAAACTGCAAAACCAGTATTCCTACTACCGTACCTGTTTAAGCGGATGGTAGCTTTTAATGTGACATGTTTCTCATACTTTTAACCTGGTACTTAAGAGATTCAAGCTTGTTACGCATTAAGTGTTTTTATGTAAGACTATGATTGCACAATTTACTAGGCAAATATGTTGCTAAAAATTATTATTCAGAGGATTTTAATTTGATAGTATATATTTTTTATTATATACTAGGGGAGACCCATGCGTGCTCCGCACGCCAACCCCATTGGACCCTTCTATACACATATGTTATGTTTGCTTTGCAATAAAGGTTAGGATTGATAATAATCTCAAAGCTAAGATGGTAAATAATGTTAAATGTTTAAAACAAATTATTTCGTATATTTTAAACTATCAGTTATAATAAAGGTTAAACAAAATCAGCAATGCTCATGTCTACACTTAAACAAAACTCTACCTAAAAGTTAGAAATAGAAATAATTGTTTCAAATCAGCTGTTAATGGAAATATTTGAGCAAACAGCTGATCGCTGTACCGACACTAAACATATTTAATAATTATTTATTATGGCGTTCCCTTTTGCATACAATATTTAGTATAGCCTGTGTTGTTTTTACGTCAACAGATGGCGCTCTTTACAAACACCTAACCTAAAAGTTAGAAATACAAATAATTGTTTCAAAGTTTGAAATCAGGTGTTAATTATATTATAACAAACAGCTTATTTCTGTATTTATCATAGTCAATAAACATATTTAATGGCGCTCACATTTTTGTTAAATATTTAGTGACTTTTGTTGTTTTTATGTTCAATACATGACGCTATTTAAAAAGAAAAAGTATATATAAACCTGCTTGTATTCGAATGTAATGTTGTGTAAAAATTTCCAAGTGATCGGTGAAGAACTTTCGGAACAAACGAACGTTCATATTTGTATTTATATATATAGATGAACACTTACAGTGACTAATGTACTCCAGTGCTTGAGGTGTCCGATTCGAATCCGGGTGAAGACCATATGTATTTTGTAGTTGTAACATGAAAAGGTTGATATTTAAGTGATGTTATGTAGCAAGTGCGCTATAGAAAACTTAAAAACACATTTTCTCCCTTTATGGAAGGTTTTTATCACAGTTTTCCTGTTTTTGCTTACGTACTTGTCTGAGGGTGAAGTACTAACTATCTCTTAAATTCCTGGGACGTTACGACAAATTTATACATAAATCCTTATATATAAAATTTTCAAGAAAGTTCTTTAGTATACACATAGGCCATTACAATTGTGTTAATTTTGAATTTTATTTTCACAGCCACTGATAATATTATTGTAAATTAGCGTACTCAAAAATTAGTTTTTGTTTGTCTTATGTTAATACTAAAAAGTAATTAGTTTAAAACATGTTCTGAGATTTGAATCGGTGTTAACAAAATACTGAGATAGTTAAGTGTAACGTATTCCTGATGCACTTCCCTATGGTTAATTCAGAGATCTAAAGATAACTATGCTGTAATGACTTTTCAGAAAGTATGATTTAATCTGGACATAAGCATAACAGCAACGTGGAAGTGAAGGCGAACTAGTTTTTTCTTGAAACAAACGAGAGTCCATAAACAGCGACAGAGTTATAAAATCACAAATGCAACAATATTATCCTTCATGGTCGAAAGGGAAAGGTTGGAAACTAAACAATTTTAAAAAAGTGTTTATTTTAGTTTCACGATCGATAGAAGGAAACCAATTTGTATCGTAGTTGTACTTACACCAAACTATATTATTTATACTATACGTTCATTGAACTTCTTTCAACCGAAACCTATGTTAAACAATTTAAATCAATAGTTCTTAATTCTAAGGCAGAAATAACAGATTTTCCATGTCAATTACATATAGGTCTACCCGATTCCTAAAATTGCATATCTTAAGTTTCTACTGTGAACTATTTTTATTCTATGGAAAAAGGAATATTTTATTTAGGCACAGGTATATCGAATTGAAAGATCAAGAAATTTGAGGCTAAAGCGTATTCAGTTCATTTACTAACATAAATCAAGATATAATCATAAGAAAAAGACTCTTGAAACTATTGAGTATAAAATATGTATGGCAACCATCTTGTATTATAGCTGTGAGTAAATTGCAGCCTCCAGACTGAAACAAAAATTTGCTATAATGTTCAAAATCGTTAATTTCTTTAAATAAGTGTTTCTTGGCGTTTCAAAATCAAAGTATACTGGATATCTTACAACGTTGTTTGTGTCTTCATACGTACATTGAAAATCTTTAATTTTAAATATAATATTTTCACGTTTGATCTAAAACTGATATGTCTGGTTACCATTTGTTGCCATGAACACACAAAATTGATTAAAGTTTCAGATCTTCCACTATTTACGCCTACTACAGTATATATTTTTGGAATATTCAGGATGTAAATTTTATTCACATTAATAATTCCACATCAGTTTTCCATATTTATAATGTGTCGCATTTTCAAATAACATGAGATCGATACATATATTTGAAACGTTAGAAAGTTTAAGAATCTTTATATATAATACATGAAGCCGTTTTTTGTAAACACAACTCCTCTCTTATTTCTGGACCAATTTTAATGTTTGAGGTTTCAAAAAATTCGTCTCATTTCGTAGTTTTGCAATAAGGTTTTAGATGTCAAAAATTCTTATCCTTAATGGCGTGAGCTAATCTCAAATGTCGGGTTTTCCCCATAAGATTAACATGGAAAATATTTAAAAACCATTTCTATACAAAAAAAGCTGTTTATAATAAGAAACAAACTAATCCAGCTGATTTCGTGGATGTAAATAACGATGATTACAGTATTCAGAAGGTTATAAGAACATTTTAATACAAAACAGCTGTTTATAATAATAAACTAACTAATAGACTCTACAGCTGCTTTGTAGAAGTAAATATTGATTTTTATAAGGGAGGAAATGAATTATTTATTCAAATTATAAAATTTACGAACTAATTTGTTTTGAACATTTAACATTATTTACCATCTTAGTTTTGAGGTTATTATTTATAACTTTTTTGTTAGGTTTTTGATTAAGTGTAGACCTGAGCCTTACTGGTTCTTTTAACCTTTATTATTACTGCTGTTATAAAATATAAGAAATAATTTGATTTGAACATTTAACATTATTTACCATCTTAGTTTTGAGGTTATTATTAATCCTACACTTTTATTATAAATAAAACATAACATATGTTTTTAGA
>JAGFPH010027229.1:0-10104 GCA_018207615.1 Philaenus spumarius | reverse complement strand
TAATACAGTTTGAGACTAAACAAAATCAGCTGCTATTTTAATGTTTTGGAAATATAATAACTTATTGGATATTTTACCTTTATTTGATCCTCTATGATCATTCTCCATCCAACGAACGTAAAATAAATATATGTGTAGGTGATAATAAATGTATTTTTTGTTAATTAAATACGTATGGAAAAATGCTTTTAACCTCTTGCCCGGTCTTTAGGCGACATTTAAAGCACTGTGTACACGAATGACAATAATTATCTAGTTACCTACTACATCAGCTGATTTTCATGATTAACATTGTTATGAATTAAGTTACATTTTTAGTTAGTTGCTACTGAAATCAATCGAATTTTTTATTTTTGGAAATAATTATACGTTGTGTCTGTTCATCCCAAATACTAAGTTTTCTTTGTTGTTGTGTATCAATTATTTCAATTATACTAAATTTGTGATTATGGTCACATATGGTTAAAATATGGATTTTGTGATTTGTTGAGGCATTTTTGTTTATTACTTTATGGCAAATATATAACATTGTATATAATATGTTTTTAGAAGTGAAATTTACTAAGAAAAACTTAGGCCAACTTATTGTTTTGAGGTTAGGCCTACAATTTACTAAGGTAAGGCATATTTTTATTTTGTTATAAGAAATTGTTGTTGTGCCAAGTGCTGACTTTTTATTTTATATGAAATCACTGTTTTACCCTCCAATTAAGAAATATATATTTTTAATACAGTATTTGTTCAGTTTTATCATCATTTACTCTCAACATTTATGTAAAATGAATGTCATATTATATTACAGTTATTCTGATTTGTTTTTTAATGTTACTCATGTATTATTACTCGTAAATGTTGATGCTTACTCATGACTACGAGCTCCGCCCCTGCTCCCTTCGCTCGTCAACCCCGGCGGAGACCCATGGTGAAGTCAATGCAAACAGATAATTGTATAGGGTACTCTGATATTTTCACCTAAATGACGACTGAGCGGTGACCTATACATAGCTAATGTAAAACAGAGATCGAAGAAGACACGACATTGTAATTCCACCATTAATATTTAAATAACCAATAACCAACATTTTAAACTAGTTTTGACTATTCCAAAAGGCAACAATAATTTACTAAAGGAATCAATGTAATATAGCCTATTACACCAGATGATTAAATTAAAATAAAGTATGCTTATTGTTTGCTCTTATCTAATATAAATAAGATTGTTAGTTCTGAAGAATAATTAAGTTACCTGATTCTAAATTTGCCAAATTGTTTACAAATAAACTTGTTTTGGTTCATTGGAGGCCTAACCTAAAATTACGTTAAGTTTTTGTCATCAGCCAACCAAATCAGCTGTTTTATTTATAGGCCTATTATGTAACAAAAGATGTTTGAAATTAACAGTAAGCAAAATACAGTAAGCATTTTTTGTTGATTTTTGTTAGTGTTTGATTTTAGTTTGTTAATTTAACTTAAAATGATTTTGTTTGTGAATAATAATAAACTAATTATAATAAACGGTACCAGGAACTGGCACATACTTTCTCACAAACATATCTAATTATTAAACAGATTCACTGTGACTTCATAATTGTAGGTGGGGGTAAGAGAGGTGTTTTATTAAAGTAGGTGATTACCTAATAAATATTATTATTATTATCTAGAGAAAAAACCTATTCGATCAGACTTCCAACAAATTTGCACCAAACACATCAATTAGGCCTGTATAGATGTACGAAAAAAGGTTTTGAAATTTTTTGAAAAACAACCCCATTTATGGCCAAAAAACCCCCAAAAATCAGTTATTATTATTAGCTAAACGAGAGTTTTTAGAAAGATGCGGTTTTTTGCATATGGTAGGGTACATTAAAGGCTACAAATAAGCCACATTTTATCAAAATCGTTAGAGCCGTTTTTTTATAAAAAAATATTAACTGATTGTTTAGGGTTTTTTCCAAAAAGGGGATTGTTTAAAAAAAAAGAAATTAAACCGTTTTTCGTGCATCTGTACAGGCCTACTTGACATGTCTGGTGCAAATTGGTTTGAAATCGATCGAATAGTTTTCGCTGTAGCTTTGTATACATACAGACTGTAGCGTTTGTAGAAACGTAAATCTAAAAACTAGTAACTTTTGAATTCGCGCGCCAAGGCCAATTCATGTTGGCAACATTGTACGTAAGACCAGTCTGCCACTCAACAGCTGTTCCCTGCCTGGCTTGCTAGCCGGTCATTTTTTTTTTGCTTATTCATCCTTCTGCCGTAGCCTTGACCATGTCAGATGAAAGTGACAACACGATCAACTCTTAGTCTGAACCGAATTTATTTAAATGTAAAACCGACTTGCTAAATTTAACCATCTGTAAGCAAGTTTTATTAATATGCGTTCGTGAGTTGTTTAAAGTTATTCTTGTGAAGTGTTTTTATGGCGTTTCAAGGCAAATCTGTCCGACCTTGTCTAAGGCCTATTTCGTTACAAGACATGTCTACCGGCTAAGATATCCATCTATCTTCTACCAGGTAAAGTTCAAACCTAAATTACACCCTGAGTTAGCTATAATAATATGTATTGTGTGAATTTAACTGTAACATTTATCTACACTTGTAGAGTATATTTTATGTCATAACTTAACTTCTTTTTTTCATAGCCTATATTTTACATAGCCTATCTGTTTTACTTTACGTAGCCACAAGCCTTAAACTGTTTGCATTATAAGATTTAGAAGCCTTTTTAAGCCTTATAAAGGTGTAATAGTGTGTATTCAAAGCTCTGTTTTAAATATTTCTTTGTAAGCCTATAAATTCGAATACAGTTTCTTACACGAGGTTAAATTACAGTTTCATACAGGAAAATACAATACAGTTCTATACACGAGGTTAAATTACAGTTTCATACATGAAATAGTTATGCAACTTTATACATGTTTTTAGCCATGTACTAAAACATGTGTTTTTTTCTTATAGTGAACATCACTGGTTTAAGTATCGCATGGGTTTAACATCCTACAAGTTTTGTCTTCCATCTTCGAACAATAACAACCAGCTATTATGAAAACATTTCTGAGTGTTGCTAGAATTTTGAACTGTCTGTTACTTTAAAAATGATATCAAATTAATAAAGGCTTACATAGTTGAAAAAGGCTACAATAATATTTTCTTTATAATAATAATTGGGAGGTGCAGCTATAGCATATTTCGGACCTTAGCCCTAAGGGCTCTATATTAGAAAGTTTACATACCTTTTTTTATTAGAGAGACGTCTCATAATTTTTTTATTAATTAATTTTTACCTAGTATTAAGTTTGGCCATAGATATAAAATTATTATCAAATCCATGGTGAATGTATTCAATTTTGTAAATTTGTAAACACTACTAGTTCGTAATTTTGTATTTTTTTTATTGTAAACAGGGAGGGTTTTTCAAATTTTATTTTGGGGAGGGTTTTTCCTTTTGAACATAATTAATTAATATATATATATTGTAAATATTTTCTTTGAAAATCAATTGTACTTAAGGGCATGTCAATTTAAGATTTTTATTATTTAAGGGCGTATAATTTTTTGTATTTTAATTTAAAATAATATTTTAATAAACAAATTGTTTATTAAGTGAATTGTATTTGTTTGGCATTTCCTGTGAATAGCTAATTCAGGTGTTTCTTAAAAAACTTTCCAAAATAAGGTAAGGCTACAGATTATTATCCTTAGAAGGATTTATCATCATTGTTCTCCCTTATGTATGTACCACCCCATTTTTGACTCAGTACGCTTTCCATTTTGTTTGTTCCCTTTGAGGATGGTACAAGACATACATACAGACATACAGACATACGTCCAGACAAACATACAGAGAGAAATTTTGTAAAAACCACTTTTTCGGACCACATCCGACATTTAGTTCGAGTTGTACATCAAATTAAAGGTCTATCTTAGGAGAACACAGTGCCGCAAATCATACATCAAAAGGTTCAACCGACACAAAATGGAGGTCATTTAAAGTTAAAATATTGGGTATTTTGAAAATGTATTAATTTTACTTATAGGCATAAGATTTAAAAGCAAAACTCCCGACAATCCACACTAGCAGTTGGACCAGTTTTTGTGGATAGTGAGTGACATATCACTTTCAGTGAGAACGGTCTACGAAGGGGACGAAGGACAATTTTTATTTCAAATTATACATTTTTACTTCATGTTAAAAAATAACAATTACAAATAAACTCTCGCATAGCTTACCTTTTTCACAATAAATGCTCAAATTGGTTTCCTTCTGCAGTTTAGCATTGAGCTAGGTGGGTGTATTAGCCATTCATAACGCTTTGTAGCAACTCAGCAGGTATTTGTAGGTTGGATTGTCGGAGTTTTGCGATAAACCTAAGGCGATAAACCAATTATAATTGCTTCAATTAGATTTTTTTTAGAGAAACGATGTACCAAGTTTTGTTATAATATAATAAATTAAATTAAAAGGTCCGTCTTGTGACTTAAATTTTTATCTGTGACTAATTTCAAAGTCGCAACTTCATCATCAGAACTGCCCTAGTTTGTTCATTCCTTCTGCAGGAATCGTAAAATATTAAAATAATGGTAACAACACACAACACATACACAAACACTAATTAATTATAACCGTCGTGACTAGCACCGGTGTGCACTCGATAATGTCCGGTGGAGTACTGTCGATATGTTAACCACTTCGATGTATGTTTTAGGGCAGTATCGTACAACTGATGTGATCTGAAAGATAACTGATAATTCATTATAATGTCGTCAGTTTTGGTTTTGTACGCTTTGTAAATTCTTCCTGTGCAACCATTGTTCTGTCTTTTGCGCATTAATATAATGGCTTCACACAGGATTGGAAATCTCCAGATCTATGGTTATTCTCAAAAAGGTGACTAGCATGATTGGAACTAGCAATATTTGTTTTATTATTGGGAAGATGCTCCTTATAACGGCGAACAAAAGTTCTCCCGGTCTGGCCTATATAATATATACTACATTCGGGACAACTTATCTTATATACCCCTGACTTGTTTTCCAAGGAGACATCCGTTCTATGTTTAAGAAATTATGCAATGCCATTTCTTGTGCGGAACGCAAGAGTGATCTTGTGTTTATTAAATACATTTTTTAAGACATTGGGAAGCAAGTTAGTATATTCCGATGTGATGTGTTTATTACCCTTATTTTTGTTTATTTCTAGGTTTTGTCTATTATAAAATTTTTTTTATTTTTTTTAAATATGATTCCTGATCAACTTGTCTATTAACGAAATCCTGTACCCGTTAGAGACAGCTATGTGCTTGATGATGGTTATTTCATTGCGATAATCTTCCTTGTTCAAAGGGACTGTGATGAGTCTGTGGACAAAACAGTGGAAAGCTGCCATCTTTTGGGAGTATGGATGGTGTGATTGGGCATGAATGGTGACATCCGTTGTAGTGGGTTTGCGGCATATTCTATAGATAAGTTTATCGATGCCCTTTATGATTGTTAAGTCTAAGAAATTAATTTGGTCGTTGTACTCTACTTCCAGTGTAAATTTAATTTTAGAATTGACGCTGTTCATGTAATTCAATAACCCAGCAGCTTGTCTATTATAGAACCATTAAATATTACAAATGTGTCGTCTACATATCTACTGTAGAATATGATTTAATCTTTATATTTGTTATAACTAGACATAATGTGTTCATTTTCGAAATAGTTTAAATATAAATCCGCTAACAATCCAGAAAGCGGTCAACCCATTGCCAAACCATTGTCTGTATGTAAAAATCATTATTAAATGAGAAATAATTTTGTTGTAACACTATCTGCAATAACCAAATCAACTCTTCTATTCCCTGTTTGTGCAACTTATTTGTAATTATAAGGTTAGCTTTAAGAATGTTCATTGTTTCCGTTACTGGGATGGATGAAGGTATACATATACGTCAAACAAGATATTTTGACTCGGGGATATTTTAATATTCTGCGTTTTGTTTATGAATTCTGTGGCATTCTTTAAACAACTGTTGTTATTTTTTATGGTTTTATTTATTTTAATAAGTTGTTCTAGTCAATAAGTGGTCTAATGGGTATGTTTTGCTTGTGAATTTTCGTTAAACCTGTGAACTGTGGTGCATGAGGATTGATGGGTTTAAGAAATTTACGGGAAGCTTCACTCAACAGAGAAGTGCAACCGTCTAATGATTGATTCAATGTTTTAAGAAATTTATTGGTTGGATCGACATTGAGTTTTTGGATGTTATTATCATGAATAAAGTCCATAATTTTTTTTGGCGATATTCACACTGATTTATAATAACCAAGTGTGGCCTTTGTCCGCTTTGGTCACAATTGCGTCACTGCCTACTAATTTTTGTTTTATTGTTTTGTGGGTTTGAACTCACTAGCGTAACGTCTATTGAGGTTAAAGAGTTTGCTGTCTGTGTTATTGGAAGAGTTCAGAATGTTGTTCAATTTGTTGTTCACAATGACACATGCTTCATTCTGTATAGCTTGTTATTTTAATGTATTAACTACTGCTTCCACGTAAACAACATCGTATAATCTGTTTGTTATTATTTACTCTTAGAATGTTGTAATTTAAATCCTTGTTCAACAAATCCGTTTCGTTCTTATCGAAACGTACATCAGACAAGTTAGACACCCGTGTATAAAATACATGTTACAATCAATATTTACCGATTTGTGTTGATTGATAAGTAAACATCGAAGCTTCTTATTTTGTGAACGGTGGATTAGACCGATGACCCTATTGACTTCAATGTTTACAAAGTGAAGCACACTATCTATTAATGCAGGATGAATAGAATTAAGCAATTCCAAATGTGATATGTAAAGTTCAATATTAAGCTTTGCCTTTTTGCAATATAGATTCCTAATCTCGCTTTTTATCCACAGTATCTCTGCTGCATGTTTTATCTTGCAGGCTACGTTAGACCTATTGCGGATATTTACGTTGCAATAATTTGGTTTAATATCTCGGTGTAGGTACGACTTATTAAAACCAATGTATAGGCAAGTCTTGGCCAACTTTATTCTAATATTACGAAATTTGTATACCATATTTGCCTGACCAGCATCTAATTTGATATGCATTTTTATGGCACCAAGTCACAATATTTATAATAGGTATAATAAATTACCTTAAAAGGTCTGTATTGTGACTTCAATTTTTATCCGTGACTAGTTTCGAAGTCGCAACTTCATCATTAGAACTTCCCTAGTTTGTTCATTCCTTCTGCAGGAGTCGTCAAATATTAAAATAACGGTCACAACACACAACACATACATAAACACTAATTAAAACGGTCGTGACTAGCACCGGTCTGCACTCAATAATGACCGATAGATAATTAAGTTTAGTTGCTTAATCTGCAATGGTTACAAAAATATAACATAGTTCATAGACTTTTGAGACACCCGTATATATCATCAAAATAAGACCTAACGATTTTAATAACATTGTGGTCCAAGAGTTTTAGCTATACCAAAATAATATCTTGGGTTTTTGTTTAGTATTGAGGTAGAGTAAAATTAGCTCTTTTTTTACAGGTTTAAATGCCTTCGTCCTGAGAAACGTCAGCACAGACACAATCAAGCGAGAGATTTTGTTAGAAGGACCTGTCACTGCTGAGATCAAAGTGTTTGAGGATTTTCAATGTTACCATTCCGGTAAGAATATAATGAAATATTTGTACGTGTAAATATTTGCTGACGTACTCGGTCTGGCCCAAAAAAAACTTATTTTCTGGTAAACAAGGAAAATAATAAAGGTGTTATCGGATTTAGAGTGTGATTTAGTCGTGTAAACATAGTATGATTGTGGGGAATCTGGCAACACTGCTAGTTAGCATTCGTGATTATTGCTGATAGATTTTTCATCACTGTCAGTTAACTTTCGTCATTACTGTTGATAGATTTTACATCTCTGTCAGTAAGCTTGCGTGATTATTGTTGATAGATTTTACATCACTGTCAGTTAGATTTCGTGATTATGGTTGATAGAAGTTACATCTCTGTCATGTAGCTTTCGTGATTATTGTTGATAGATTTTGAATCACTGTTAGTAAGCTTTCATGATTTTGTTTTATATTTAAAAGTTTATCTCGTACAGTAAGTCAACCACATATTGTATAATTTATTTTTAATTGATGTGTGGGATTATTTTCTAAGCTAAGCTGGTAATTAATATTATATTTCTAAACAAAATTATTAACTTAATAAAAGCAGTTTATAACACTGGCTACAGTGAACTAGGATGACATAGGCCTACTGCTAAACAAAAACCTAACATATAAAACTATGAATATAAATAATTGTGCCATGCAAGTATGAAATCAGCTGTTAATGAAAGTGTATAGTAAACGACTGATTGTCGAACCAACACTGTAATCTTTAATCAGTTGAACTATTCGGACAAACATTTTAATGAACGAATAAAATTTTTTGTAACTAACTATAATCCTAAACCTTTTTTAAAAATTGTTTATGAATTCCAGTATTTTTCGGAAAAAATGTGTTGACTGTAATGAACGGTTTTTACATAATTTAACTTATCAGTTCTACAAACATACATGAGTATAATTAAGTTTAATTATACATGCGGATAATTAAGTTGTTACTATTTTACTAATGTTTGGTAGTTAAACGTTTATTCGAGGTATAACTTTTCCACAAATACGTACATGAACACAACACATAAATTTAGTACAGTACCAATAATATGAAATGTTTTCATAAACAACTAGTTTACCCGGCAATGCTTCTTTATTGCTTGATTTTATTATAAAATATATGCTAAGATTAAATTAAACAACACAATTTAGTATTGAAAAATTAATTTTGAAGAAAATAAGATTCTTACGATCGGGGCAGACGGTCAGGTGCTTGTTTAACATATGATTGTTTAATGTAAATGGAATTTATTTCATAAGGTAGTTATCCCATTTCATCCCTTTAAATTAAGTAATGGAATTGAAAATGTTTTTTATATCATGTAAGAATACTATTACACAATTTTATTTTATCTTTATAGCTTGAAAGAAATTAGTTAAATTTATATCTATTTAACCAAATTTAGGGGTAGTAACCAAATTGTATTCCCTTAGACTGTAGTAATTGTAATGTCTAGACACTCCTGGCATTGATATAAATAACTGTGACATTTTTAGTGAAATCGGTGGAATAATGTTTGAATTTATGGAGGATAAAGAAACAAACATTAGTGTATATATATTATAAAGAGAAATAATTATCTGCAGACACAAAACTTTCCTTGAACTGCTACGTCTGCTACCTTCGCTTATTTTTTGTTTAGTAATCGTCCATTTATGTTTATTTCGATTAATAACTTCAAACAATTAATATTTACTTTTCATTTTTTTTTTTATCGAATAACGTATGAGTATACTTACATCCACCTATTCCCATTTCCACTCTTATTTTTCTGGTTTCTTAAAATCGTAAAATTGGTAAATAAAATCTGTTAATTAATGTTTGCCCACAAATAATACTATGCAACTGAGTACCAAGCGTCCTTTAAGACGTACACATTTCTACATTTTGTTTTGGGGAATAAAATCTACTGAAGTTTTGGAAAGGGTTTTGGAAACAATCTGCGAGTAAGAAAGGTAAATATTACTATACAAATCTTCTAATATGAATTTGTTTATAAACAGGCATCTACAGCCATGTACTGGGCGACTTCTTAGGGTTCACTTCCGTCAAACTAATTGGCTGGGGTGAACACATTTTGGCTGGCCCTTACTGGATTGCCGCCAACACTTGGGGGGAGTTCTGGGGTGAAGATGGATTCTTTAAAATCTCAATGGGTACGAATGAGTGCAATGTTGAATACACTGTGTCTGGTGGTGTAGCACCCATTATCAATAAATGCTAGAAGAAGGCTGAATAACTATCAAAGTTTACAATGTATGTCTATGTTTATGTTTAGAAATGAAATATATACAGTTTCATTAAAACGTGTTTTGTGCTTCATTGAGTATTCTGAGTACTAATGATTTACTAAAATCACCTCTGGTGTAGAGTAAGAGGCACACCAGTTGACGGTGCCAGCAGGCAAGCAACTATTCCCT
>JAGFPH010027228.1:0-10104 GCA_018207615.1 Philaenus spumarius | reverse complement strand
TACGGCTGGACTCTCTTACCAGATTTCTGGAGAAGTAATCCATCCATAGATGGGCAACTGCGGTAAAACAAGTTAATCTATGTCCGGATGGACAAGCGTGTCATGTGACTGGCACATCAACCTCCTCTTTCTTTCGTTACCTCGTTGCTATACAGTACTACTGTAGGACCGAACCGAAATGGACGAAGAAACCAATAATCGTTTGGGATCATGAGAATTGTTGGAACTCCTAGAGACGTTTAGAGGTAAGTCGTTTGTTGATTTAATACATTGCTTTTAAAGTAAGTAGTTAAATTGCAACAGGCTTAATTTGCTTTCTGAGATAGCTACGGTAGCGACAATAATTCAATCCTGACAAAACTTAACCTATAAGTTGCTGTATTCTTGCAACAGCTTTTATAGCCTACTTTTCTGTCTATTCAAGTATTGTCATAAAAAAACATGTACAAATAGTTTAAATCATTTTCGACTGGAATACACTTGAATCAAAATGCATTTCTAATAGGATTTAAACAAGTGTTCTAAAATAAGATGCTGACCTCCTTGCCTATGTTTTAATTGGTAAGTCATTCAAAAGTACAAACTTATACGCCTACTTTCACCAAAAAAAAATAGTTCTTTCCGTGTTTGTTTATTGTTATTTGAAATAAAATAACTAATACAGTAACTACTAGCCTATTAAAATTATCTCACCGATTAGGGCCTATGCTACAAACTTGGCATGGTTTGACTTTAGGCTATGAGATCTGATTCACACGGATCTAAGTTGATTGGATTTGAATCTCTTATTATTCAGTATTCTATTTATGAATTATAATATTTGCTAGATAAGAATATAGGCCTAGGCCTACTGTGCTGACCAGATCAGAATTGGCACAGCGGTTCTAGTGTAGGAGGTAGTGACCAGAGATTTTTTTAAAATACACTAAATATCACTTTTTTCTTTATACATAATGAATTTAGACACTTCACTAATGCCGGGAAACCAATTATAAACAATATAGAACGAATATAACACCACTAATTACTAAAACAAAAATCTCTTATGTGATTTCACATGAACAATGGTATACTTAGACATACACTGTTGCCACATTGTGCAACACTGGAAACATACTGTGACTAGAGGCATGAGGTTAGAACTTCAGGCTATTTTTTTTTTATATATATATTATATTTAGTGACTAGCGCGACTACCGATTATAATATCTCGGCTAGTAAAAGCTCGTCTTTATTACGTTTTGTTTTTACAAAATTAACGAAATGGATTTCGTATTTCCCAGTTTATTTGATAGTTAAGTTAATTAGTCTAGAGAAATTCATTATTAACCCTTTGGCTGCCCGGGGCAAATATTTTCGGCCCAACTAATAGTTTTGTACTCTGTTGTTGGTAGATTTTTCGGTCAGGCTATTGTAATTTAATACTGCCAGTGGCTGATAATTTTAGTCTTTTTTTATAGACGTGTGATATTATTTTTTAAACATATATTCGTTTAAACGACAAACTAAAGCCAAACTGAGTTATTCTTATACATAAAATATTATTTAGGAAAAAACATATTTTATATAGTGACTTGTGCAAACATAACAGAGTGGCTCACTCTGAAAATCAATTTGCATGGACCAATTTGGACCTAAATGGTGTTTGTAAAAATGTGTTAATACTGTATTTTGAAAAACCATTATTCTTAGTGTTCAAAACTGTAAGAAAACAGAAAAAAATGCAATTTAGTGTAGAGTTTTTAACGTAGGCCTATATTTATAATAATCTATTTTTAAATAACTTAGTTTTTATTAATTTTGCTAAAACTTAAAACACTTGATAAAATATAGCATAGGCCTACTAAACATAAAATAAAAAAAAACTATTTTGTACTCTAGCTAAATTTTAAGTTCACTTTTTATAATTTTAAAAACTAAATAAGTTAATAAATATTTATTTTTTACATAGGCTTGTTAGATTTGTTTATAACCAAACCACACGGCATTGCTAATAACAGTATACATTCTTTTAGTATACCAATACCTTCTTATCTTTAAAACAAATCAAAAATCATGATGTATATAATTTAGAAAAGCAGTTCACAACACCCAATTAATACCTCTGGTAGTCAAATGCAAGTTCAGCTTGGCAATGTCACACATTTTACTAAAACTGACTTGCAGACTTCAGACTTAAAACACCATTTTAGACTGGCAGCAAAAAGGTTAAATTAGGAATTATGTTCAACAATTCATAAAATTGTTTTTTTAAATGGTCATACTTGCTTGTTCCAGAAAATTTGATTGACATAAAGGCCCTACAAGAGCTCAATGAGGATGACCTTAGATCCATGATAAAGCCCATTGGTCTTCTTGCTGGTAGTGAACTGGCCATTCTGGGACTCCATACCAGACATGGATTGACTGCCTTACTAGATATCTAGGGGTGAACTAGTCAGTCTGGGACTGCATACCTGACATGGATGGACTGCCATACCAGATATCTGGGGTAGCGAACAAGTCAGTCTAGGACTATGTACCAGACATGGATAGACTGCCTTACCAGATATCTGGGGTAGTGAACTAGCTAATCTGGAACAACTGCTTACCTGACATGGATGGACTGCCTTACCAGATACCTGGGTTAGCGAACAAGCTAATCTGTGACTGAATACCAGACATGCATGGACTGCCTTACCAGGTATCTGGGACTGTATACCAGACATGGATGGACTGCATTACCAGGTATCTGGGACTGTATACCATACATGGATGGTGTGCATTACCAGGTATATGGGACTGTATACCAGACATGGATGGACTGCATACCATGTATCTGGGACTGTATACCAGACATGGATGGACTGCCTTACCAGGTATCTGGGACTGTATTCCAGACATGGATGAACTTCCTTACCAGATATCTGGGGTAGCGAACAAGTCAGTCTAGGACTGGGTACCAGTATAAACTGGACCAAACAGTTCGTGACATCACCCTAGTTAGTCCAGAATAACTAGTATACTGTACCAGATTATTCATTCCAGACGTGGATGGGATCCACTACCATACATCTGACTAGGCAAATTCCATACCAGATTTCCTGTAATGGGCGTCTAGATTTCTGGTACGCGCTTCCAGACTTTTTTCTGAGTGTAGGTATCTCGATGTAGCATTAACCAGTTAATAGTGTTGTGATCATGTGATATGTGATTGGCTATCAACAATCAGTACGGGAACTGAGAACAACTCAATATCCGAGGCCTATTTCCGTGTCTAGCCAAGTAGATGTAGGTATTGGAATCTGAAATGAGGTAGAACTGTTACCTCGATGTAGCAGTAACCAGTTAATAGTGTTGTGATCATGTGATTTGAGATCGGCGATCAGTGCGGGAACTCAGAACAACTCGATATACGAGACCTGTTTCCGTTTCTTGCCAAGTAGATGAAGGTATTGGGAACTGAAATGAGGTATAACTGTTACCTCGATGTGGCAGTAACCCGTTAATAGTGTTATGATCATGTGATTTGTGATAGACAAAATGTTATAGTGTTGAGTTACAAAATGTTTAACTAGGATTAACGTAGGCCGATTGTAGCAATGATGATTGATATGTATTGCCAAAGCATCCAGTTGTACACAATAACAGCTGATTGATATGAGCAGGTCATAACATAATTTTAAGGTTGGTCTAATATGAATGATAAATTTACACTTAGAACCGCATATTGAACTGAAGTTTAATGTAAAACATTTTAACATTGTCCAAAAGACTATGTTTACTAATTAATAAACTTAATCATTGTGCATGTATTTATTGTGTGTATAACAGTACCAACACAAATTATTCTTATGTTTCATTTTATAGATAAGTAAAATGCTCTATTAAGTAATAATATGACCTCTCCTATCAAACAATTTCATATTGTTACTCAGATTACTTTGTATTGTCTGTTTTATTTCACCATTTCACTGTTAATGTTCGCTAAAATCCTTTGCATATGTTTTTCTTGGAAAGTTCTTAATGAAATTCAGAATACTTTTTTTGTGACTTATATGTAGTTTAGTGTGTAAACCACATCACAAATTCGTGTTAGAATAAAAATAAAGATTCAGTCGTTGTGTAATGTATATGAACATCTTAACTAGCAAGTCAAATTATTGTATTACCACATTGATTGATAAAGAAAAATAGGCGCAGTAGGTTAGGTTAGGCTTAAACTGGAAGTGAGCTCTTTACCTACATTCAGACTTGTTTGCCACAACAGGATATGATACACGCATTCTTGTCTTGAATAGTAGAGGATTTACTTTCTCAAACTCCATTGGCAAACATTTGTAAAACTGTTCATTTGAAATAAAAACAAAAGTATCAAAATTACTTTTTCATCAAATTGAAAAAGCAGAAGTTTTTAATTCGACTGGAACATAAGATTTATATTTTTTACGACTTTTCAAAATTTGGTTAACAGTGATTGTTGTTGTTGGTGTTCAGAGATGTTTAGTTATGTTGTGTTTTGGAAGCTCTAAAAATGTCAGTAAATTTCCTGATATTTAAAAGACATGAATGCGCCTAAATTAATCAAAGCAGTTACATGAAAGCGATTTCCATGAAACTTTTGAATTACAATCATGAATATTTTGCGATACTGTACTTTATTTTCATTTAGAGAATAATGTTGAGTCATTTTTTGTTAGTCACAAAAGTTTATTTATCTATTGAAAAGTACAAAGCTAATTATTACATAATGTGTTACTGTAGTTAGGAGTGTTAAGTCACAATTTAATATACAGTCAATATACAGTCAGTTTATATATATTTAGTTGTATTCAAGAAGATGTTACAGTCCCTCACAATTTTGTCACCAATGGGTACAACAGAATTTTTTATTTTCAGGCATTTGAATGGACTTGCCAAAGCAGAAGGCACACATTAAGATATTTAATAATACACTACCTAGAATTTTAAAAAAGGATATCTAAATAGCTTAGTAATGTAATTTTTCAACTTAACTTGAAAACAGTTCGTTTAAACTCTAAGAATCAAACAAATAAATAAGATATATCAAAACTGAAAAATTATTGTGGTTTTAGAATTGTATACTTCCTGTATTTAACTAAATCTTTGAAATGTATAATATTTTGTGACAAATAACAAAACCCAAAATTTATAAAATACTTTTAAATAACAAATTATTATTATTTCACATATTAAATAAATTATAATTATAAAACCACTTCTTTCAAAAAACACTATGATTTACGCAAAAAAAATCAGGGCATACAAATGTTTTTAAAATTTGAGATATTTAAAATATACAAATAAAATCATTTTACAGTTGAAATTTTAATTTTTAAATTAACTTTGAATTCGATGGAATATTAACAAGCGCTAAAAACAATCGAAGTACTGTATATGACAATTTTTTTAAATTATTATACACTTTTGAAATTCCATTAAGAGTTTTCTGGTTTAAAAATGCTTGCCTATTACTTTGAAGAACAGATCCCACAGTCGAACTTAGACCCAGAGATTTAGCTTTATATTATATTTGTACAGTTTAAAGCAATGGACATAAAATTTAAGGTAAAGACAAACTTTTGTATTCATGATTTTAGCTGAAAATGTATACAACTTGAGGGGTGTTCTATGTCGATTTTTAGTTGTTTAAAAAAATAATTAAAATTTTTAGTTGTTTTGGTATCTATTTAAGAAATCAAATGCGGTAATAAATTGAAGTTACCGGTACAGCTAAATATTCACATATTATTATTTATTAAATCTATAAAGGTCATCAGTTCATTATGTATGTCCCAAAAGATCACATTCTGGAGATACTGGTTTCAAGGTCAAGGCCAACAAAGAATTACTTGACCATTATCTGTTTATCTTCATGACATCTTCAGTCTTTTAAGCAATTGACATTTTACAGAATATAAGGCACCTCAGTATTCATATGTTGTAATAGTAGTTTTGAAACAAAGTTCCTCTGAAAATATTTCGTATTTGAATAGAATTGTATGCCTTCTGCTACAAAAACTTGTATAACTAAATTTAAAATGATGTTCTAAAAAATACGGTTACTATTTTAGTAATTCAATAAAAAAAATTCAGTTTTATTAACAGAAATAATTTGCCATTTGATGTAAATCTCAATTAGGTTATCACTTTAACTTGACATTGCACAAATATAGTGTCCAGAATTTCAATTTTAAACTGCAGTCATTTTGAACGGGGTTCCTACAGAATTGTGGTAATTAATTTCCCCGACTTTCCTGAATTTTACTCAACTTCCCTGAGCGAATCACTGCATATTTTAAAATTATATGTCTACACCATTTGCTTTACATTATAGTAACATACATTCTGATGCATACATTTTAGCCTCATCCTACCCTAGATTCGTTTTTCTTACCTCACCATCCACGCACGTCAAAGAAAGCACGAGTCAGTCAGTACAAATAGATTTTGTTCGGTAGATGTAAGTTAATTTTGTATCTTGAGTATTTATTGTTGATCTTGTGAAACATTTCCTCAGAATATAGTGATAGACAATGAGAGGAAACAGTGCATGTTCATTTTTAGTATTTAGATTCCCAGAGTCCAGTTAACTAAACTTACACCACATTTCCTATTAGTTTTAGATTTGATCACAACAAACTAGGCTCACTCATAAATAAATTAGCATTTTATTTTAAAACAAAAAGTCTCAAATTTCAGAATCACCCATTTGGTAACTTAAATTGGCAAGCTGCAGCAAAAATCACTCAGTTTTTTGCATAATCGGAGGCTCAATAATATGAAACAATTCATTTTCCTTGACTATTGTTATTTCCCTGGCCGTAGGAATGCTATATGAACAGACCATAGTAATAACCTAGAGTAAAACTGGGATTTTAAAAGTTATTATTATTTTAACCTCTTTATGTTTGCTAAATAAATTAATGAAGACTAGGAGAACGTATCGCACATAGGAGGTGGCGCTTAGAAAATTAATTCTAACTGCGCAACTGTGTCTGAGATTCTAGCAGTAGCAAGCTGGCCGTGCCAACCATTGGGCTACAAATTATACGTAACTATTTGCTTAAAAATCCTTCGTTTGAGAAACAACTAAAACATAAGCTAAAGGATTTGCTCAGATTAAATGTGTGTCTAAAATCGGATAGGTTCCACTCTATCTGTCGTTACATTTAGGCCTACATATAATTTACTAAATTAGCACTAAATTTACAAGGTTCCTACACAAATTTTATTTTCAATTTCGCTGACTCCTGACTTATTTTCAAAAATTTCGTCGGCTCTCAACATATTAAATAAATCCGAACTCTTTCTTGCAATACATGTTATTGAATTAGAATAAGAAAAATTAACTATTTGTTTCAATTATTACGACTTCCTTCTTTCAGACACCTCCTTTTTAATCCGAAATCAATTAGGCCTAGTTCAATTCTAAAAACAGTGAGCACAATATGAAAAGCTTTAATGCAAAAATAAGTTTTAAATTATTTATAATACAGAACTGATTAATATTATTAAGTGCATTCATGTGATGTGTATGTGAGGGAACTACCTTTAAATGAATTGCACTTAAGACAAAACAAAATAGACTGACCTTAGATAAACTTTACATAAAAAACTAAAAATTAATTGGATAAAAAAATATGAAAAAGTAATAAGTTAACTATAAATTTACTTCGGATAAATATTAATTTGAACTTAAAACAACGTTAGAAAAATTTGACGAAAAATCTTAGAACAATTAGCTAAATTTTCCTGGCTGTTTTGTAATTTTTTTGACTACTGTATTGACCTATTTTAAACAAAATAGACTGTACCCAACCCAAAACAATTTCCTGACTTTTCAGGTTTGTGAAAACCCTGTTATTATTAAGCCTGGTTTTAGATATTCTACGACGGCGCCTGATTCCATACAAACCGAATAGGAGATTATTGACTAAACAGGAGAGGAATGCATACCAATAAATTTAGTTATGGCCCTATACAGCTGTGATAAATCGAAATAAACTAAATGTTTAAAACATATGGTAGCCTATAGGCTGATTACGCGTAGGCTGTATAATTTACTTATATACCCTACGCTGATCCAACTGCAATCACCCTTCTTGTTAAATGTTGTTTTTCAAAATTCAATGAATTACTTAATTGCGTATTTAAGCTCATTAACGTTCATTGAAATTAACTGAAAAACCACTTATTAACAAAAATGTTACTCTATATAAATATTCCAAAACTAAAAACATTACAACAGCCTAGTAGGCATTAATTTGCTGCATTATTATGTTTTTACAAATAATACCTTCTTGAATATACACAGGAATTCAGTTTTTAAGAAAATTTAGGTGACCATTTTTTAAACAGACAATGATAAATGCATTTCTTACAAATATGTTTGGTAAACATATATCTATAATGCACCTTTGTAATGTAAAACAATACGTTGGTTTTGTTACAGTTGCATCGATGACACCTACTCATCGATTAAGTTTCACACTCTGAACAACAGTGGGAAGTCAAGATTTAGGAATGCTGAACCTGAACCACCTACACGGCGTGTAACCTCTTCAAGGTCACACAAACAAGTACTTAACACAATCGCACACCACATAACCCATCACTAGTAGCTACTCAAGACGTTGTAAACTAAATGTTAAACGTATCATTTTAGATGTGCCATACATAAAATGTTTCGCTAAAGTTTTAAACCATACTTGGCAATAAAAGTTTCGTATTTTTATGAAAGTAAAACTAAAACCCTTTAATAGGATCACTCGGTTGTCATGCCATGTCTCTCATAATCTGTATAGACTTTCTTCGGAACTTATAAAATGTGTCGCAATGAAATTTTACATAGTTATAATAAAGCATGGTAACCAAAATATATATTCCAATAATCACAAATTAAAATATATTTTAGCCTACTATGAATTTTTAGGTATGCATTTTCAAGAAGTTTCCTAACATTTTTCTAGAAAAGTATCCGATAAATTAAAAAGCGGAAGAACAACACAGAAAATAAACTGATACATTCTGCGTGTTTCAATTCTCTAAGGAACAGGTGGCGGTAAGAAACCATTGCAGGGTGTCTACTGGGTTTTGAAGCCTTATTTTCTTGACTTTTCTTGACCATAGTCAGATTTTTCTTGACTTATTAGTGTTTGAATTTTATTTAAAATAAACTCCCGCGAATTAAAAAAAAAATGTTTTATAGCTTTAAACTGGACTATTCTGAGTCTGTTTTATGCACATTACACAAATAATTAATCTTATCTTATTAAACTAACAATTCTTGTATATTTGTATATAAATTTATTTTGGGGATCTCGCTAACGGCTCTAACGGTTTTGATGAAAATTTGCATTTAGGGGTTTTTTGACGTCAGGAATCGAATGCGCTAGGTCTTATGTCTGCAAAAATGCTCATAAACTCAGGAAAATGCACATACAATTTAAACTCTGAACTTCTTTTATATACCACCTTTGAAGTCACTAATTATAAGCGAATAGATACGTATTATAGATAACAATAAAGATGTTTTACGAACAGATGTTAATCTGTTCATTTCAGCTCCAGATGTTTATATAGCCTAAACATAAAATCACTAACAATGTATCAGGTGGTATAATTTTCAGCTTATTTCTTTATTCAAAACACCAAACGTAACTAAAACATTATTTTTGTGCTTTTATTAACCGTTCTGAAAACCTTTTCACCAGTTTCTGCATTCTTTGCATTTCTACAAAGGTAATATAAATTATCTAATGATTATACTTGTTATTTGTTATTTCTAAAATACATCAACAATATCAAATATGGCCTATTCGTTGCATAGGTTACATAACCTACACGTACCTATAGAGGTTTTTGGACGTCAGGATTCGAATGCGCTAGGTTTTATATCTGCAAAAAAATCTAATAATATGTTAGAACTAATTACACTCATATTTTTACTTTCTCCCCCTATACCATAGTATATGGAGAAAGTATTGTATTCGTCAAAATTTTCGAGTTTGAGTTTTTGGTGGAAATATCCGATTTGGGTCCTCCTGAACCTAAAAAAGTGGTTTTCGGAGTGATGTCTGTGGGTGTGTCGGGGTGTGTGTG
>JAGFPH010027227.1:0-10104 GCA_018207615.1 Philaenus spumarius | reverse complement strand
GCCAGATTACTGATCTCTGTTGGAAAATGATTTGGACCAATCAATAGTCTTCTTCATCCAAACGCTTTCCATTTCGCCAGTATGTGTTCTGCGGTTTCCAAGTATTGGTTGTTACTCAGTCAGCATTTGAAATTTCATTGGATTAATCTCATGGTATTAAGATGTTACCAGTTATGAAACATAGTATTTTCCTTTGATATTGTTTGTTTTCAGCAGTGGTTAATCTAGAAAGCTTTTGATTCCGTTCAACCAATGACTAACAAATTTTCCCATGTAGAGAATTTTCTCCAGCGATCTTTGATCTCTGATTTCATCAATTTTTGTAAACAGTTTCAATCTACAGTTTTAGTTATTCAACATACCGGTTCCGGACAAAGTAAAGGTGTACTCCCCTTTCCGTGCCATTTCATCCGCATTTTCGTTACCTTCGTTACCTTCGTATCCTGTATGACCAGGTATCCTCAATTCTACATGGTTCCCTGTCAGAAGTTTAACTAAGCTCTGGTGATAATCCCACACCAATGTGTGAGCTTACAGACTTTATAGGAGCCTGGCTATTTGTTCTAGCGACAATATCCTTCAAATCCCCTTGTTAGCTATAGTTGTGACCATTAAAATAGTGCAAATACCTCTACCAGCACACATGTTCTAAAGCTATGCCTCTATCAGTGGCGGCTTGCCCATAAGGGCTCTCGGACGCCGCCCCTCCAAAAGATTCGAAAAAGAAAAAAAAATTAAATACCCAATTAATTATAATTATACATCTAATTAACCAAAGTGTTTTTTTCAATCACATACATCTAAAATGTAGGGAAAAAAAAACACGCAAAAATAGCGCGAGAAGTTTGTATTTGTAGCCGTGGGACGCTGGCCAGAACGTCCCAAGCCATTACCATGCAGTTATATGAAGAGTGGTAGTGGTGGGGGCTGCTGGTGCTATGACGCGTCTAAGCTTGTTCCTTATGGAAGGCTTGGGACGGCGTCCGAGCATGCGCAGAGCGACGTATCTAGTGAGTCGGAAAGAAGGATGGACTTCTGCTACAAGCAATATAACTAAAGGTGTGTAAGTAGAGTATTTCAGATTTACATATGATAAGTATTTCAGAAACATATGGCATCACAAATTTAATACCTAGAGTGCCTAAAAACTCACTAAAATACACAAAATGTACAAATACCCCAGTGGTGTGTGCCCCCCCAGCATTTTACTCACGAGCCGCCACTGCCCTCTATGCCTGCTTGCTACGTGCTATTTTAAGGATTTCATAGATATTTTTACAGGGTTATGCTTAGGAATAGACAGCAAAATGAAAAATAACATTCAATTATTGAATCTTGTTGCGTTCTTGCAGATACAACGCTCTGCATTTACCCGCCGTCTATCCTTCACAAAGGTACCCTTTTCTCCGCTGGGCGGCGACTCCGTACGGTAACTACATTTAGAATCTAAACGCATTTCTGTCCACTGATCAGCTGACGTTATCGCGACCGTTGAGATTTTGTTTCGATATAGATCTTTCTAGAAAGTCGGCCATTAACCTGCTACGAGTCTACCTGTCAAGCCTAGCTTGTAGTTCATCGCGAAGTATTTAGCTATGTCGTGACATTTTCTTAATTAATTTAGTCGCGAGTCTTACAACTGTGCGTGGCTAATTAAAATGCTTTTATTATAAGTCCTTTCTTCTGAACACCAGGTACGTTAGAATGTTTTAGCTTTCCATTTTTGGTTATGACATGTACTCCTTGTAAATTTTATAAAGTTAGTTTTACATTTTATATTGTAAATAATATTTCAAGCTCATACAGTTTAATTCAAAATCTATGTAATTCATTTTTTTTCTACAGCCTAACTTTAAATTTTAACTTTTACAGCATAAAATTTTAAATGTTATGCATTTACCACACCATAGCCTATTTTAACAAAGGCTAGCCTATACAGTTATTTTCTGTACAAATTTAAAGCAGTGTAAACTAGAATATTGTGAACTTTTAAAGAACTATATCCATTAATTATATCTCTGATATATTTAGTGTTACAAACCAAGAACATTTTTAAGTTTACCATGTGCTTTTGCTGACATGTAGAAACATTTAAATGTAACAGGGCAAGTCCTGTAGTAACATTTACAATCTTTTGTCACTTTGTGCCAAAAATATTATAAAGGCAAACTTTTAAAACTATCTGCTTTACTATGCTTGTTTTATAGCCTACTTGCATTCTAAAAAAGGTTGTTATTTTGTTTGATGCAGTTTTCACTGGTCCAAGTGTTATATCATAAATGCAGCAACTACTTATACCCTGCTGTTAAAGCCAATATTCTTCATGCAGCTTAACTAGATACTTTTCAGCGACAGTGCTTTTACATTTATAACTATGAACTAAAAATTTTACAAATTTCTTAAAAATCTGCAGTGGACTTTATAATGAACTTTGTATAGGCTGTGTTTTTTGTAATTTTGTGACAAAATGAATACTATATAAAATATGTCTTTTGTATTTAATATAATTGGGAGGTGCAGCTATAGCATATTTTGGACCTTAGCCCTAAGGGCTCTATATTAGAAAATTTATATACCTTTTTTTTATAGAGAGACGTCTCATAATTCTTTATTTTTTTATTATTTAATTATACCTAGGTTTACAGTTGGCCAACGACATAAATATTTAATTATTAAACAAATCCATGGTACTACATGTTAATATTTTTGTAATCTTGTTTAATCTTTCTGTATGAATTCTGTAATCATTGTTAAAGGGGAGGGTTTTTGATTTTTATTTTTGGGGAGGGATTTTAAATTCAAATTAACCTTTCATATGTAATTTTGTAATCTGATATATTTTGTGTACTTTAAGGGCGTATAATTAATTCTATATTTTGTTAAGGGCATATAAACTTTTTTTTATTTTGGTTAATAAACCCAAAATTATATCTAGTTCTTTGGTTTATTGACTTAACCACTAGGTACCTTATGAATTGTAAGTGATCAGCTGAAACATTCCTACGTTTGGTGATTTTAAACTTTAAAGGTAAGTTTTGAACATGACCAATCTATGTGGCCCAGTATAGCTTCCGTTCCCTTATTTTTATCTTTTAGTAAGATTGGTACAATCTGAAAGTTTTATTCAATACCACGTTGAATCAACCTTACAAATGTCCATGCTAATTTTTTGAAAATGCCAAGCCATTTCGGTGCGTGTGCAAGCATATTTTCAAAAATTCGCCAAATATAGTAATTGTATACTAATCCAAAAGTGTTCAGTACCTTTTTTGTAGAGAAAGGTTCAAAGAATTCATATATGCAATTAAAAAATGTATTGATGTAAAATTGTAAAAGTTATTAGCTCAATAAACAAAAATGTTTAGTAACAAAATGAAAAAGTTCAACTTTAGGCCTAAATAACAAGTAATATTTTCTTTTAATTTGTTTCATAAGCTAAAAATGTTTCGTAATTTCTATTTAGAACTGTATAAAAACTTTTATCAATTTCAAATTTCTTATTTTGAAAGCATCAGTTTTTATGTTCCTACTACAAGACCGCTATCAAAACTATGCCAAGTTTGAAACGTAATTTATTAATATATGCTGTGCCCAAAAATGAAATATTTGTATAACAAAGTGTAGAGAATAAATCAAAGAATTGAACTGTGTACTTGTAAATTATCATTTCCCAAAAGTGTTTGAATTATCTTTACTTGAATCACAAAATGAAGTCGCGCGGATAAACTAAATGAAAAGACCGTTGGGATTTTACAGTGGAAAGTAGACGTGGCTAGACATCTCATGCGACCGTCTGAATTCACGAAAACTATGCACTTTCCACTGCCGTTTGAATAACATATAATCGGTTAAATCTAGTTCACTTTCCATCGAACGAAAGATCTAAGTTTTCCCTACAAAATGGTATAAAGATATCTATAGAAACATACAGAATTGTAGGCGTTATCTCGGTTGACAAATGTGCTGTTTCATTGGTTGAAAACTGTCCAATTGCAAGGGTTTACAGAAAGTTTGGTCATTTGAAATGTATAAGTCTGACGTCTGATTGGAAGGCAGAATTAAAAAGATAAAATCTTGACGAAATACGAATGCAATGGTATATTTATATTTTTTATCAAAATATTTCTGTTGAGCACCGTTGCGCTTTAGAAACGTGGGAAAGTTGAGTATAATTGCTTGTGTGATTCACGCGCGGGAATAGGTTTACAGAAATCTACAATTTAAAAACGATAATTACATATGTAAATATGCGTTTTATAAAAAAGCTTTAAATATAAAAAATAAAGCTTTAATCATTTTCTTTACAACGGTGTTTGATTTATTGCGATTGCATGATTGTTTAGTAGTTGAAATATTTATTACAAAAGAGTTGTCAAAGTCGATCTATTACAAGTGCCACGCCCCCACAACCACTCAAAATGAGTAGTCTGACAATTTTAGGGTTTCAAAGGAAACATTTTCATTATTATTTTTCACATTTCATGGTTGGAACCTTACATTAAAAATGGGTTTGTTATTCTTGCATTTCGAATTAAAAACTCCATCGAGTAAAATCACAAAAACTGGAAAAGGAGTACGAGACTGTGACACACGGACGAACATATACGACGAGCCATGAAAGAATTCAGAAGTAGTAATAGCTCAAGTAATTAGTTAGACACCAATACCTCACCCAAGACAAGAAAGAAGTTTATGCGCAATATTATTACTTTTGCATAGTATTTAGTCGCAGTATGTTTACCTGTATTCAAGCCTAAACAATATCCAATATGTTATTATTTTAAATGTTCCGCTTACACACTTCCTCAGCAAGGGTTAATTTAATAAAATTACAAGTGAAAAAACTTGGACCAAGACCAGGATTTGAACCCGGGACTTTACGATACCGTCGTAACGCTCTACCAACTGAGCAGCCCTGATCACTCCAGATATTGGACGCTGTTATCTCACTTGTACGGTTTTACTGCAATTATGGAACTAATAATACATAAATAATAAAATGATTAAAAATAATAATAATTCGACCACGCAGCTGAACCGCTGACGTGATTTGAGCAAATTTCCAAAATTAAGTTTATAGGCCTATGTTTTAGTATTTCAACGAACAATTTGGGAAATAGGTCTATTCACTACGGTGCTGAATAGCTGCCATTCCGCATATTGGGTGTATCTTCAATACACAAAGCATTGCGTGCTTCGCACGCCATCTCCCGTATTGGGAGTATCTTCAATACATAATGCATTGCGTGCTTCGCACGCCAACCCCACGGTAGAATCCACCACATGGCTTTGAACCGGGTACTTCTGTGGTATTTTACGTTTTGATCGATATTGGGGGAACCAAACTAGCTATAAGGTCGCGTAAAAAAGAAAAATGTGCAGAATAACATCGTACATTTTATATTTGTAGACAAAATTAAAAAACTAATTCATTCTCGTAGTTAAAATCTCAAAAAATAGTTACTTCCGGTAAACAAAAGAGCTTCCGATTGTTGGATTTTTTTGGTTAACGAACTCGTCCGAGCGACGTAGACAACCAACATGTGTACCAAATTGAAACCAAATCGGACTTAAAATGCGGCCGCTAGAGTGCGAACACATATATACATTTATATTATATATATGATTTTTAATGACACCCAAAACGTGTTCTGGGGACCATCGGTGCTCATTGGCTACTTCCGACCTCAAGCCACTGCAATAGCTCATTTTTCCTTTGGAAATTCGTTAATAAATAAAACACCACTGTAAGCTGCAAAAAAATAATGAAGAATGTTGTCAAAGTCGCATTTGCGAGGTATTCAGTCTATTAGTTCAATAATTGCAGTAAAACCGTTCATAACCTCTACCAATATCTGGAGTGATCAGGGTGGTAGAGCGTTACGACGGAATCGTAAAGTCCCCGGTTCAAATCCTGGTCTTCGTCCATGTTTTTTAACTTGTAATTTAAATTAAAATAAACGGTATCAGTTAACTGACACAAACTTTCTCCCAACTTACTGTAGTCAAAATAATATTGTTTTTAATCATTTTATTTACTACTTTTTAGAACAAAACAAAAAAATAATATTCTACCTACGTCAATCGTATAAAAAAGTTATTGTCCCAGGCGGGATTCGATCGCGCGACCTTTGAATTACTGGCCGTCCTCGCTACCGTTGTGCTACCCCGTGCGGCCGTCGCCGTGATGCTAGATTGACAACATAAACTTGTTTATTTATTAACATTTCCCCATAATTATGAAACGCCGAAGTTTTGATAAAAGCGGGTGGTGTCATTTTGTTTGGCATCTTAAGCACTATAAATACTGAAAATTTGATCGAGCCGTTTTTGAGAAATTTGCATTTTTGTCGTTTTTTATTGGTTTTTAGGGGTAAATTACCCTTAAAAATTAAAAATTCAAAAAAATGAAAAAAAAGCCTGGAGATTTTAGGGTTTAGTACCTACATACCAAATTTCATGAAAATCGGACCAATAGTGTCCCCTCTGATCGTGTATACATACTGACACACTGACAGACAGACACCACGTTAAAAACACTTTTTTGGGTTCAGGGAGCACCAAAACAAAAAATTCCACTAAAAATATTTTTGGGTTCAGGGAGCACCAACACAGATAATTGCACTAAACAATTTTTTGGGGTTCTGGGAGCACCAAAACAGATAATTCAACTGAAAATTCAAATTCGAACATTTTTACGAAAACAATACTTTCTCCATATACTACGTATAGGGTGGAGAAAGTAAAAATAGCCTAAATTCACAGTATGTTTACATTCATGGCTGTCCTCTTATAAAAAAGACCCTGGTAAGCTAGCGTACTGTGTCAAACTAGCTTGTACTCCCAGACCTATTCAAATTCGATTATTACGAAATTCTTTGGCACCTCAGCACAAGAAAAACATATTCTCAGTGGTTAATTTCGAAACTCAACTATGCAACTTTCAGTTTTGTTTCCATAGAAACGATTACTTTTTATTTTACCGTGGCACAAATTTCATCAGTTTTTTGCCCGATATGGACAACCCCGAACAAAATTGTTCTAGACCAGTTATTATGATTCGTTCTATAGGACAAAATCATTCTAGAGGCAGAATATTATTACGTTTCTTCATTGCCACCATCGCGTTGGTTATTATAATGCTTGGTTTTATTATTAAATCATCATTTTAAAGTACATTTTTAGAATACAAAAGTAAAGAAATTCTTGTTCTGTTGGAACTATACAATATTGTTTTATATAGACATGTATATATTATGTAAACATGTAATTGATTTTGTAACTTAAATTTGATTTGTAGACTTAATGTGTAAATCCTTACATGTAATACGTAAAGCAGTTTTTTGTGAACACAACTTATTTCTGGACCAAATTTAATGTTTGAGTTGTCAAAAAATTCGTCTGATTTCAAATTTTTGCAATAAGGTTTTAGATGTTAAAAATGCTTATCCTCAATGGCATGAGCTAATCTCAAAGGTCGGGGTATCCCCACAAAATTAACATGGAACGAATTTAAAAACCATTTCTATACAAAACAGCTGTTTATAATAAGAAACAAACTAATCCAGCTGCTTTCATGGTTTTAAATAATGATGTTTATATTAATAATAATAATAATACTGTTTATAATAACAGTTTAAAATCCATTTCTATACAAAACAGCTGTTTATAATAAGAAACAAACTAATCCAGCTGCTTTCGTGGTTTTAAATAATGATGTTTATAATAATAATAATAATAATGTTCATAATAACAGTTTAAAATCCATTTCTATACAAAACAGCTGTTTATAATAAGAAACAAACTAATCTAGCTGCTTTCGTGGTTTTAAATAATGATGTTTATATTAATAATAATTATAATGTTTATAATAACAGTTTAAAATCCATTTCTATTAAAAACAGCGGTTTATAATAAGAAACAAACTAATCCAGCTGCTTTTGTGGTTTTAAATAATGATGTTTATAGTAGACTAATAATAATAATGTTTATAATAACAGTTTAAAATCCATTTCTATACAAAACAGCTGTTTATAATAAGAAACAAACTAATCCAGCTGCTTTCGTTGATGTAAATAAGGATGTTTGTAGTAAATTAAACATAATTTTATTTTAGGCCTAGACTGATGAAACAACTTTTTGAATGTATTGAATAAAATAACAGATAAAACAATTGATTAGGATATCCACCTTTTAGTACAAAATAATATCTTAAGTTAGGCCTATACTGAACCAACACATGTTTCAACACACACAAACCAATAAAAACTTGCGTTAGGGGATTTAAAAATAAGAAAAACTTATGTTACATCCTAATTAAAATAAATAAGACATATAGTAGGCCTATTTATTTTAAATTCCATGATTTTTATTTAATTGGTAATACACGGTTGCTATAGTAATAAATGTAAATCATGTAAATAAACTTGTTTTGGTTCAATATAGGCCTATGATAGGGAGTAACTTTTTGGTTAGGTTTTGATTAAGTGTTCACCTGAGCCTTACTGGTTCTTTTAACCTTTATTATAAAGGTTATTATAACATACACCTTTATTATAAATAAAATATAACATATGTTTTTAGAAGGTTCCATCGGGGGTTGGCGTTCGGAGCAGGCGGGGGTCTCCCTTAGTATATATTATATTATATATAAATGTAATTTATTTTGTAACTTAAATTTGATTTGTAGACTTAATATGTATATAATCATTGTAATTGTATGAATATTGTTTACTATTATGTAAAAGACTTTAATTAATTTGCACTTATACAGATCAAAATACCTTTCAAGCACGAGTCAATAAGCCGCACTTTCCACGTAACCTTCGTTGTGTCAACAGTTTCCTTTACAAATCGTATACGGATAGGTCTACAGTAGCGGGGTGAAGAAGGAGTTTTCCGCTCCATATATACGCAGAGGCTCAAACGAACTTTGAAAAATGTGCGAGTCGCATCCGCTATCATTTTCAAACTGTTCATAATAGTGAGCCATCACATCTCCATTTCAAATCATTTGTAGAGCACTTTCATCTTCGTTAAGTGTTTTCAAAACGTCTTCTAAATGTACAGTAGGAAATATATGTGAAGAAGCAGAGACGGCCAATGCGCATGCGCTAACAGCGTGGAGGTCAGCGTAGCGAGTCAGTCGGTGACAGAGGTTAGTCGCGTTATCTAGTGCACTGCCTTTCCTAAAAACATTGTTTTAATTTGGATTCAAATAACAGAGTCATGACATTTTTTAATTATAATAAAAATAGTACCACTGAAAAGAGCACAAACTGAATAAATTTTACTCATTTAAAAAAATGTTGTAATTAGTAGGTCTAATAAACGAAAAAAAATGTTTTTAAATAATATGAACTTTGAAAAATCTTTAAATGTAAGAGCTGAAAATATGCAACTCAGTCCACAAGGTATAGTCAACAATATTTTTTATAGCATGCTATTTCTTGAAAAAATAATGTAGCTAATACCAGTTAGCTAATATGTATTATAACGTTATCTTAATTAAATTCTATCCTAACTTAAAGTATTCTAACGTTATTTAATTAATACATTGTAGTGTAATTTAAGATGTAGTAATAAGTTTAATAAACATGTAATTATGAAAGTCCTCAAATGCGCTCCGGCAGTAAAAAACAGAATGGGTAGTAGTGTACTCAGCAGTCACATCCCCCATCCCGCCACACATAAACATAGCTCCTCCCTTCCACACTCACATCACTACTTGTGCGAATCGCTTCTTCACATATATGTCCAGGGCCGGATTGAGCATTTTGGCGCCCTTAGGCCCAATAATTTTTCCGCCCCCTAGTCTGGTTAAAGTTACTTCCCCAAAAACCTTTATTAAAAAATTATATCAAGCCTATATGTTAATTGCTTAACACCACTCCACGATGCAATTTTATCATTGCAAGGTTTATGAGTAAATTACTTGGTTCTGGGCTTAACAAAATGCCGTCTTAAAACACTTTTAGTAATTTTATGTATTAAATAGTGAGCTCACGTTTGTAGTGCGTACGATGCGTACCGCTCGACGACATCCCTACAGCCAGTTCTCCCGTGTTTGAGATCAATGTTGTAACAAAGTTGATGCGTAATGTT
>JAGFPH010027225.1:0-10105 GCA_018207615.1 Philaenus spumarius | reverse complement strand
GTAATCATCGTTTCAAAATTGTAGAATGTCAAACAGCTGTTTTCCGTGCGACATCGCGATGTTAAAGAACGTAAAAATTCATCATTTTCAACGGTCTGTAACTCCTCACAGTTGTCAATTGTCACAAAGATCATCACAGCATTGGATTCATTAGACTTTTATCTTTCAAGTGGTATTTTTAAATCATCTGTGACTAGATTATAGTTATGAGTCTAGAATTTAGAATAAAGGCTTGTTATTGGTCTAAGATTGGGCCAATAAGGAAGCATTTTGTAAATCGATTTTTACTATCAGAAATCGATTTATTCATAAGATATTTAATATACTGTTTTAAAGAAAAAACTCCAACGTTTATTCTATGTTCAGTTCAAATAATTTAGGTGAAATTTAGTTGGCACAGACATAATCTAAACGAAGCGGTCTAACCATTTTACACTCTGATCTCAAAGAGTTCTCTGTAAGTTTTATTCGTCTTGATATTTTAGTGAATTGAAAGTGTTTATAGTTTATAAAATAGTGTTATATTGTGTTTTAGTTATAAATAAATAAGCGTAGATTGTGTTTGAGTGAAATTAGGCTTATAATAGTGTTCTAATAAAACGGTAAGTTAAGAAATAACATAGCCTAGAAATACGGTTTTAGGTTAAATTGCCGCTTTGATATTTTGATTTTTCACTACAAAATGTAAAGTTATTTGAAACTGGGTAGAATGCTATTCGATTCTACATTTCATTCTCGAATTTTTGGTATAAAAAAAACATTGTTTGAAGTAAAGAATTTTTAGGCCTACTCACCTTGAACTTAGTCTAATTTGCAGGTTATGTAGTAAAAACATTCAAAGTGTTATTTTGAACTAAACAATTGTGAAATTGAAATATATTTTTACATATTTCTATTTAGAACTAAATTATGAAACATTTTGTATTTTGAAAAAAATTACAAAAATGTTTTACTATTTTTTATGTAGGCATAAATTTGTTTTTTTTTCCTTCCGTTACTAAACATTTTTTGCTTTCTAAGATAATAACTTTTACAATTTCAAAAGAAACTAATTTTTAGTGGCATATTTGAATTCTTTGAAGTTTCTTCTACAAAAAAGCTATGGAACACTTTTGGATTGGGGTTCATTTACTATTTTTGGCGAATTTTTAAAAATATGCTTGCAAAACGCTAAAAACAGGCTTTTCAATTTTAGCTTTAACCATGCCACTTGGAGGGTTAAGGAAACCTTGTTTTCTTAAATAAATTATTAAATTTTCTACCAGTAACATTTTGTTATTTTTACTGGTGAATTTGTAAACTTTATAACATGATATACAACAAAAAATATTTAGTAACAAAACAAAAACATAGTAACATTTAAATTCAATAATTAAATAACATCTTATAATCTATATACAATATTTCATAACTATCTTACATATTAGGAACAATCTGGAATACTTGTTTATTTATTTTGTTCAAATCTCCTACGGTAATCTCCCCTTACTGACTCTATGCCCTCTTTTAAATTTCAAAACTTTCTACTCCTCTAGTCTCTCCTTCTCATAATATCTTTTCAAACTTGTAATATGAAATATTCCTTTTATTCTTGTAGGCCTGTCGATATGGGTCAGTATGTATGTTGTTTTACCCATCTTCTTTGAAATTATGTATGGCCCTGTATAGATCATAAACAACTTTGCCATCTCTCCTTTAATTTGGTGTGAATATCCGCTCTCTTTTAACAAAACCTTATCTCCTATCTCAAACTCCACTAATTTATGTCTGTCATTATGTCTCTTGTTTCTGATTACTCCTTTCTTTCTAATTCTTTGTGCTGCCAATTCAATTTTTATCTCCAAGTTTTCTTCACTATTTTCAAAATGTTCTAAATTTAAAATGTCATGCCAAAATCTGGGTGTCTTCCTATTTAATTGTAGCTCATTCGGGGTATACCCTGTGGTTTCATGAGGTATTTCATTTAAATATTCTACTATTAGGGGTATGAACTTACTCCAAGTCCTGTGGTTCTTATGGCAGTACGTCCTAAGACATCGTCCAATTTCCTTGTGTACACGTTCCACCATGTTGCTATTAGGTCTTCTTATAGGTGAAAATATAGGTGTTATGTTTTTGCTATTTAAATTGCTCAGCCATCTCTGATTCGTGAATTGCGTCCCATGATCAGACTGTACTCTATTTACATTTCCATATTTAATTAGATATTCTTCTAAACTCTTTATTGCACCCATGGTTGTTGCTTTTCTTAGTGGATAAGCTTGTACGAACTTCGAAAAGGTGTCCATAATTACAAAAAGGTATTTATTTCCTCCTGTACCAGTTGGTAGGGGTCCATAAAAATCAACAGATATTTGATCATTTGGTCTGTCTGTCCTCACACTTTTCATCTCTCCAAAATTTGTTTGGTTGGTAGTTTTACATTTCTGGCATAACTCACATACTCTAATTTTTGATTTAATTTGTTTATTCATTTTTCTAAAAGTGAAACTTTCCCTTAAAATTTGTGTACATTTTGCTATGCCACAATGCATATAATATTCATGGCATGCTGTTATTAACTTGTTCACCAAATTACGTGGTATTACAATCTTCCAATTTTGTTTTTCCTTCCTAAATAATATTCCTTCTTCTAATTTGTACAGATTTTCATAATTTTGAATGTTATCCATGATTACTTTGATTTCCTCGTTCTCCTGCTGTTGAATGTCTAAATGTTTTAAATTATGCATAAAATTTTGGTCTACAATTCTCTTCAAATAGGCTATTATAATTTTTGGATTTTCCTTTTCTAAATCTTTATTTCCTGCATCACAAGGATTCCTGCTTAATGTGTCGCTCACAATATTATCAACTCCCCTACAATGCTTTATCTCAAAATCATACTCTTGAATCAAAAGTATCCACCGTGATAGTCTTGAATTTAGTAGTCTGCATTTTCTAATGAATGTTAATGCTTGATGGTCTGTAATTATCTTTATTTTATGGCCTAAAATCAATGGTCTTGCTTTTTGCAAACAAAATAGTATGGCTAACATCTCTTTCTCTGTAGTGAAATAGTTTATTTCAGCCCCTTTCAGTGTTCTACTCATGAACATGATAGCTGCTTTCTCTCCATTATCTTTGATCTGGTATAAATGACCACCTATAGCAAAATTACTGCTATCTGTCTGCAATATGAATGTTTTATCTGGGTCAGGATGGTTCAACATTACTGTATGTAAAAATGCTTCTTTCAATGTTCTAAAAGCTGTCTCCTCTATTTCTGTCCATTTAAATTTTGTTCTTTTTGAAGTTAAGTGTAGCAAAGGTTTTACTAAATCTGAGTATTTATCTATGAATTTGTTATAAAAATTCGCTAGGCCTATAAATCCTTTGACTTGTTTGTGGTTTTTAGGTGAAGGAAAATTTCTAATCGCCTTGACCTTTTCATCATCTGCGGTCAGTCCTGTTGTTGTTAATTTGAAACCTAAAAATGGAATTTCTTTTCTACAAAATTTGGATTTTTCTAATTTTATGGTCATATTGGCTGTTTTAAATTTTGAAAATATTGTTTCTAGATGTTCTAAATGTTCTTGAAAGCTGTTTGACGTGCAAACTAAGTCGTCGACGTACATCATAGTGAAATCTTCTGTCTCATCCTTCATCACATGGTGTAGGCCTCTTACTAATGCTGCTAAAGATGTCGATAATCCATACGGAGTGACTTTAAAATGATATACCCTGCCTCTATATTGAAATGCTGTATATTGTCTTGCTTCCTTTTCTAATGGTATCTGCCAAAAACTATTTGTCAAATCGATTGTACTTAGCAATTCCGTCGCTTTTGCCTTACTTAATATTTCATTTATTCCTCTGTTACATTGGTAGTCAGGTATTATTAAATCATTGATTCCCCTTGCATCTAGACATAATCTCACCTCATCATTCTTCTTTATTACAACAACTATTGGATTAATAAATGGGCTATTACTCTCTTCTATTATATCTTGTTTTAACATATTTTGTATTTCTTGATGGACTGGTTCCTGATATTTCAAAGGTATTGGATAACTCTTTTGAACAAATGATTTGTTATTCTTAATTTTGATTGGGTGTTCATAGCAATTGCATCTACCTGGTTGTCTTGAAAATATAGTTCTGTATTTTATTAACATGTCTCCTAACTGTCGTTTTTGCATCTGGTCTAATAGGTCTAATTTATCCATCTCCGTTCTAATCATCTCCTCTGTAATTTGTTTACTTTCATCTGTAGTTATCTCATAATCTTTTATGTCGCCGAGTTGTTCATTTTTATTTATCAATTTATCATAATACCTGTACATTTCTAACACACCATACTCTTCCTGTCCTACTATTTCATTCCTAACACCATTATTACTCTCCTTATTCATCTTAACTACCACTTCCCTATTATCATAATTAATCATTACATTATTTCCTTCAAAGTCCAACTTCATCTTCAATTCATTTATACTGTCCATACCTATAATTATTTCTCGTAACAAATCTGGTACTACTAACAACTGCATTTCATATGATATATCTTCTAATTTAACTTTTAGCATAATTATACTTTCAATTCGCCGACTTTTCTTGCCTGTTGCTGTTATAACATTTATTCCTATTACTGGTAACTCTTCATATCTACCTAACCTCTCCTTATTTTGTGTAAACCATTCCTTCTGTATGCATGTAGCATTACTACCTGTATCTATCAAACCTTTTACTTTTATTTCTCCCAACTGTATCTCAATTTCTGGATTATCATTCCTATATTTCTTGTTCGTTTCGGATATATCTCCCTCTCTCTCACATTCAGTTAGAAATTTCTCGTCACATAATACTGTGGTTATTATAATATCATTTATTGGCTTAGGCCTATCATATTTTATATTTTTTATTACCTTTTCTTCTATATTATTATTATTACACTTTTTATCTTCTGATTGTTGCACTGGAATATCCCTTGTTAACTCTATATTTACATTCCCCCTCAGATCTATCTTCTTGTGCGATGTTCCAGTGCTTTTTAGTTTAAAGCCTGGGTCGTCTTACATACTACTTCTTGTTGCTGCTCTGTTTCTGCCCTTATCATGTTTACAGCGTTGTTATTTCCTGGTCCTCTAGGTTCTGTACTTCTCTGGAATTGTATCATGTTATGTCTAGGTGGACTGCTTGGTACAAATCTGTTTGGCATGTTTTGAACTCTAGGTCTATATTGCTCTTTGTTGTAATTTTGATTTCCCTGGTATTGTGGTGGTCGATTTTGAAAATTGTTCTCCCTGTACTGTGGTCTAAATGTATTATTCCTGTTACTAAATTGCCCAAAACTGCTAAAATTGTTATTATTTCTGTTTGGTTGCATATTTCTGTCTCTATATTGTGGTCTGAATTTGTTTTCGTTATCAACTGGTCTAAAATTTCGCCTAACTTCTTCATTCTTTCTAATAATCTCGTTCTTTTCTTCTATGTCCTCTTCATTTAAGAAACGTTCCATGTCTCTAATCGAAATAATGTTTTGCACACGTCGAGCATCCCTAATCTTGTCATCGAAATGTCTTGCTATCCTTCGTACTACTTCGTCCTCAGATGGTGTTGGTGTTAAATTTCTCATAATAATGACTTTCTCGATAAAATATTCTGCTCTACTTAATTTTCCTTCCTTCCTATATTTTTCAACTTCCAGTCTATTTCGAATTCCATTCTGCACCTCGTCATTCCAATATTTTTCTACTAATCTTTCCTTAAGTGTTTCGAAATCATCTATCTCATCCCTAACTATCTGCCACCATCTAGCTGCATTTCCTTCCATAGACAAGTCTATTATCTCCCTCACAGTTTGTATCTCCCTATTTTCCCTTATCCTTTTCTCTATATTTTTCTGGATATACCTTTCTATTTGTTTGAGGTATTCAATAGGATTGACTGACTTCCCATCAAACTTAGGTATACTAGTATTGCTTGTATTCTCACAACTGACATATACTATTTGATTGCTAGCTCCTACGCTCTTATTCTTTCTAACTTCTTCTTCGGTTGCATCTAATCTTTCCTTAAATTGGTTTAAATCTTTACCCCATTCTTTATTTCCATGCTCTAACTTTCGGTCTAAGTTTTTTAAGTGTTGTTTCTGTTCATTCATATCAGATTTAAGATTTGAAAATTCTACTTTAGCAGTTTCCCTGTTTTCTTCTAATTTATCCTCCAAACTTTTACAATTTTCCCTAACATTCTTTTCTAATTTGTTGTATTTCATGGAAATTTGATTATCAAATTCAACTAATTTAGTCTCTATCTTCTCATCAAATTTTGTTAACAACTCATCCTTCATTTTGATCATTTGGCTATTATTCTCAGTTAATTTTGCATTTACTTCAACATTCAAGTCATTTAATTTGGAATTTAATTTATCAGAATTTTCTGAAAGTTTAGAGTTCAAGTCTGTACTTAATTCATTTAATTTAGAATTTAAATCAGTTTTCAAGTCTCTTATTTGGTTAGAATTAGCATCAAACTTTATGTTCATTTCATTTAGGTTAGAATTCAGATCAGTTTTAAATTCATTCAATTGCTTAGAATTTTCAGTTTTAAATTCATTCAATTGCTCAGAATTTTCAGTTTTAAATTCATTAAATTTAGTATCAAACTTTGTGTTTATTGCCTTCATCATTTCGCTTAGCATTTGGACTACCCTGTCATCATTACTACTCCCTTGCTGTGTCATTTCACTATCATCAGCAATATTTGTATCAACTACATCTTTTTGAAGCCTAACTTCTTGAATTTCTACAATTTCTACCATCTCCCCTGTAGTTGCATCTACATTTGGTTTAGGCCTAGAAGTTTTAACTTTGGAATCACCCTCTAGTTTCTTTTTTGACTCTTTAGGCTGTTCTCTTAAATTGTATGTATTTGATTCTGCCATTTTTGTGAATTTAAATTATTAAATATTAACTATTTAAAATTTCTAACTACTATTAAATATTACTGATTGTTCCTTTACAAATTTTGATTGCCTATTTAACAATTAGCCAGCACGTTGGTCGCCAAATTATAATATTATGTTTATTATATATTATTTTAAATTTAAATTGCCACACGTTGCGGAGCCAAATTATAAAATATATGAGTTCTATTATTCTGTGAGAAGCCTCACGTTGGGAAAGCCAAATTATAATTTAATCTTAATGAGTTTTATTATTCTATTTGTTCCAAACTTCTACAATGACTCACTCTTAATGGTTAACAAAATTGTACTTTATTAAGTTGAAATTACTTTCTCTTTACACAATTATTTTTTAGGTTTATTAGAGCACTGAAACAATATTATTTTCTTTGATGTATAGGCTTAATATACTAATGACTATACAAATTTTAGTTGATATTCTCTCTCTCTCGGGTTAAAGAGTACCTGGCTAGTTAAATATGCAATCACTTAATATTACACTTAAAACTACTACAAAGAAATATTACAAACTAAATTTATTATTATTAAAAATGTTCACTATTATATATATATGGCCAAATCGAAGTTAAATTAAATGTTCTCAAGTCTATTAATTTAGAAGATCAAATTTCTGGTACTCTGTTATATGGGTTGGTAAAATTGGTAGAATATTACCTAGGCTGCAGATTCAACTCTATACTGATACAAACAGGTTTACTTATTATAACTCTGATATTTAATTTTAGTTTCCTTCTATTTAGTGTTTAAAGTCTTTAAGTCAATTCAATTCTTCTTATAAATTTGGTTTAATTTACTGCTCATCAAAATGCAACTGTGTTGTATGGGTATTCAGAAAGGACTGTAAAAAAGAAGCCTATAAATTTAAACAATTACCGCTTCAAGAATCGATACGGCCATTTATAGTTTAACTCCGTAACTTCTGTTAGCAGTGTTCATTTGCTTAGCGTGTATGTAGTCACGTTTTATTAAATATAACGAACTTTACAACTACCGTTATATTTTATGTCCTTGGTATCACTTTTTTAATTGTATTAAATGTTTATTTCACTTTGAATTGTTAATAAAGTCCAAAATATCCATTTTATATTTTCACATAACAGAATCGTATTGTATTTCTCACAGCTGTTTTTGAATCCTGCTCCTTTTCAATGGTCACAGTTTAGACAATGGAATCATCTTTGCCGTGAATCGAGTTTGTTACGTACGCGATTGTATTTTAGGTTATTGAAACACACTAACTTTCTTTTAGAATTTTACAAGTAATCATTTATAATTCAAATTATACACAATGCTTCTACTTAATTTATAATTTCATTCACACTAAAACTAACTTAATCTATAATCGGTTAAATACAATGATTTTGTTCTTACTTGCCTTTGTTTTTATAGGCTAATTTTTATGATTAAAATTTGATTTATTTATGTTATACGGTAAGTTTAATTTAATTTAGCTTATGCTTGTTATCATTTGTGTATTTACTGTGGTTTAATTTACTCATTTAAAATCCCGAAGTTACTTTATTAAGATATTAATTTTGACTGCTCTAGGCTAGGTTGTAGGCTTATACTGAAACTTACATTTCATTGTATTTTTATTTGTTAACCAGGACTCTTTAACTTTGAAATTATTTATATATATACAAAATGTTACAGTACATTAGTCCAACATCAGCCGCACCCGTGAATAGTCGCATGCGATTAAGTGAACGTATATAAAAAAAAAGTGTTGTGAACGGTTATTACCTTCACAGTTATTTAATGTTGGAAAAGCCACACGTTGCAGTGTCAATTATACATACCACCTTCCTTTTAAGGAGGATTAGTTAAAAAATCAAAAGTTACAGTAGGTAAGACTAGGTAATCTACAATAAATGCTACTGACACAAATTTTGAAGTTGACAATTATTAAATATTTTATTATAGTTTTATAAGTTGTTATATCTTACATTTAAGATTAAATTGATTGGTTATTTAAAAAGAAACATATAATTACATTTGCCAATTCGGTCTAGCTCAATTAGTTCTGATTTGGGAAAAATAGTCTTTAAAGAATTGTAATTATTATATATTTAAAAATTTCACTAATCTCGGGGTAGGCACTCGACTGAGTCTGAATATATCTTTGGTTTTTAGATTACGCATATGATAAACATGAATTTACTTAGGATTCAGTCATTAATAGTATAAGTTGCAAATTTATAAGGTTCAAATGTCTCTAAAGCTTGATGCTAATTTTGTAAGTCTTTATCTGGCTTAATCTTTTAAATTGTTTCAAATGTTATTGATTGTTTAGTTGTAATATAGTATACCAGTCTCTATTTGGTTAATTTTCACTGAATTTAACGATGTATTTATGATCAAACTTTCAAAAACTAACTAGCACTATGCACTTGCATCTACTTCTTTCAATGGCTTCTTTACAACTACTTTTAAAAAGGACGCCGTTCTGATCTCATCAAGATGCCGGAAGTTGGGTTACGGGGTCCACACTCCTTGTTTCACATACTATTTCTGTTGATTCTTGCTAGCGGCCATTTGCATTCGGCGTATTGATATCAAATGCTATCGTTGTTGTGTGCAGCTTTCTCTACATGGTTAAATGTTCAGGCTTGGCGGAACAAATATAGTCCACGTTGTATCGTAGTTTTTACAACTTTATATTTTGGTTTTGAAAAGATTAAATTGGTTCTGGCTATACTATCAATGTATTAAGGCTTTACTATTCTATTTTAAATATGTAATTATTAATCGTAAAGAAGTTATCCGACATAATAAATTGACTCTTTCTATTGGTTGAATTCTTAAATAATACAGTTCACAGCTGATTGTAGCTTTATTGGAATAAAGTTTCTTACCTTCTTCCGTCACGTGACCTCTTCTTTATATTCTTTAGTTACGCGTTTCGGGACTTTTATCCCATCTTCAGACACAAAATTACTCAATCGAGGTCGTCATACATTAAAATTAAATTACACAGAACACACATAGCACATTTCACGTTTAGGTGTACACCTTCTGGCGACCGGCCGGCAACTGTCAATCTGTTGTCTCGCGCACTCTGAACCTGTTCTTACAGCGGGCTTTTTGGATTCTTATCGCCGTATCGTATAACGTATTCGAGTCAAAACTCAGCTG
>JAGFPH010027223.1:0-10107 GCA_018207615.1 Philaenus spumarius | reverse complement strand
TGTATTGTTTAAAATGGACAAATTTCACTTTTTAATTTAATAAAAAGACGTAGAAAACGAATTTTCCCAGACTGGTGACCATTTCCAATCGATTTCTCGTGGCCAAAAGCCTAATATAAAATCAAAAAATCAAAAATCCTTAGACGGAGATTCCAGATTCATTTAGCAGACAAACAATTATCTCTCGCTTTAGAAGATAAGATAAGGATATTTCGATCACTCAGCTGACCGGCTGACGTCATTTGAGATAATTTACAAAATTAGATTTATATGTTTTACTAAGGAAAACGCCTGCGTGCTCCGCACGCCAACCTCGTTGGAACTTTCTAGACACATAATAGGCCCTAATGCTACGTTTTCTTTATAATAAAAGTGTAGGATTAAAAATAACCCCAAAGCTAAGAAGGTAAATAATGTTAAATGTTCAAATATTTTTATTTCGAATAGTTTATAACAGCTGTTATAATAAAGGTCAAAAGAACCAGCAAAGCTCTGGTCTACACTTTAATAAAAACTAAACCTAAAAGCTAGAAACACAAACAAGTGCTTCAAAGTTTGAAATCAGCTGTTTTATCTGTCATTTTATTCAGTTTGGTTGCTACGGTAATGGATGCAATTACATTCAAGAAATATGACGGTTCATCAGTGTAGGCCTAACATAAGAATTTTGTCCGACTAAATTTACAAATATTGAAATAAAAATGTTTTTATCAAAATGAATTACAGCCTATGTTACTCAATGATCGTAGCTTTTTATTAGTAAAACTATTTTTTCAATCGGTTCAGTAGTTCCAGAGATTACCCCCTACGTGCATACAAACAAACATCCTCTTTATAATATTAGTATAGATGGTTTCAATAGATTATTTGTGAAATGTGTCTACGCACCAATGCGCTGAAAAGTTTTTCGAGTTTGCACCTCGACCTTGCGGTTTTGGGTTATGGACTGTTTCGCTTCGCTCGCAGCGGACAAACTTGCTTCTAGGCCGTCGGCCTCGGATCAGAAGCTGGCCCCACGTGGATTTGAACCCGGATACTTTTATGGTATTTTACGTTTTGATCGATTTTGGAGGGACCGGACGGGCTATAAGGTCGTGTAAAAAAACAAAATGTGCAGAATAATCTAACATATTGATTTTTTTTAGATAAAACCCCAAATAGTTTCACTCTGGTAACGAAAATCTCAACAAATTGTCGCTTCTGGTAAAAACATGTTATGCATTTTTCGAGCGACTTAGAGAACCAACGTGTGTACCCAATTTAGACCTAATCGGGCGTTAAATTCGGCCGGTACAGTGGGACACATATACACAGGGTGTCCAAAACCAACAAATACAATATAACATGTGCCCTATCTCGCTCCGTTTTCTGTCTGTCCGTCTGTATGTGATTTTTTACAAATACTTTAATATCTCGGAAACGGTTCAAGATATAATCCCGAAACTGGGTATAAATAAAATATTAATCTACAATTTTTTACGCAAACAAATTGTTTACCTTCAAAAACCCGTTTCAAAATGGTGGCAGTTGAAAATTTTCAATGCTAAATATCTAGAAAACTATAAATAAAAAAAAAATTTTAAGTAACAAAATGTTCAGACTATTTTAGGACAAATCGAACGTTATATGATTTTTAATAATTGAGTCATAAATAACGGAGATAGCTCAAATTCAGTGGTCGTTTGCAGGGCTTTTTATTTCTATTTCATTAATAAGACTAAATTCAGCACCCGAATAGCCCTACATTCAGACGGACAGAAAACAGAGCGAGATACATGTAATACTGTATTATTAGCTTGTTTTTAGCTGACAATTACCCCGTAAAGTTTCGGTCAGTCGAAGCTGGACACCTGTGTATACATTTTAACGACATCCCAAGAGGTGTTCTGGGGACCACGATCGGTGCTCATTGATTACTCCCTACCTTAGGTCTCACCATAAGAGTCACTGCAATAGCTCATCTTTCCTATGGAATTTCGGTAATAGGCCCTAAACGTGACACAGAAAGCCTAGGTCCTTTGGATTTTGGTAGTTAAGTTATCGAACACAAATATTCATCATTCAGTCCATTTAATTGTCCTTTGAACCTTTACTGTATGTAGTACGTTTTCGCTTATAAACTTTGTATTTATATTTAGGCCTATCTTTTTTCTTCGTTGATTTTCACTGATTTTTGGTATTAAGGGTCTGCTGTAGTGGCGGCCATCTTGGACTTTTATCCCATAAGAGCAATGTTAAATTTCAAACCATTTATTTCCTTTATTTTTTATCATACAATTGTTTGCAAGGTCTCATTTTAAGCACAGTCACAATAGGCATCCGTCTTGCAATTTACATTTTTTTAAATGCTTTTGATTTGTTATGTAATTGACATTTTGTAAGTACAAAGTTAGACTTTTTTTCCTAACACAATACAAAATTAATAATGAAAAATAATTTGCAAGCCGGATCTGAAATTTTATAAAGAATATTCAGTTTTTTTTTCAACACTCAATTACAAAAGATAGACTTATAAAATGGTTTGAAATGAGGCAATGTCAAAGCGTTCAGCTGCAAGAAATTGCACTGTTTAGATATTGATATAGTGAGAAGCGCTTGCGTTTCCGGTTGCTTTTTCGTTTACTGGAGCAGACCCTTAAGACTTTAAAAATAGCCTTAATTTTAATTTGCATTTCCACCTAACCTACAATATAGTACGCTACAATTTTTGTTTTGATTTAATTGTTGGTTATGGTAAACATTTTCTGCTGTATTCTATAGTCTTTTTTAGCAATTTAAACCTTTTTTAAAGATTTTTTTAATAAACCGTTTTGTTTTAGTTGTTTTAAACGTCCTAAAATTTACTTTTTTTAAAAATAATAACAAACTTTATAGTTCATAAAGTCCTTTTCCGATGCTTGATTGAATTTTGTAAAAGACGATCGCTCAGCGGGAAAGGTCACTTTCGCTACTAGTACTTAAATATACTATTATTAGTACTGCAGTACATCATGTCGTCCATGGATACTATCTTCTCCTTTATGACGTCCTCCTGCTTTTCTGTTTCAGGCGGATGTTCCCCACGGTACGGGTGTCTTTCACAGGCCTCCGCTCGGACCAACGATACGCAGTACTGATGGACATCGTCCCCGTGGACAGTAAACGTTACCGATATGCCTACCACAGGTCGTGCTGGCTGGTCGCGGGCAAAGCGGATCCTCCGGCACCGAACAGGCTGTACATTCATCCGGACTCGCCCTTCACGGGGGAACAGCTCAGGAAGCAAGTCGTCTCTTTCGAGAAGGTTAAACTTACTAATAATGAAATGGACAAACATGGACACGTAAGTCAAAAGATTCAGAAGAGCATGTTTTGAATTAATTCGATGGGATGGGAATTTGAATTTCTGTTTTTATTAGGGTTCAGTGTACCAAGGCCGTAGCCAGGAAAACTTTTCGGGAGGGGGGTCAGGTCAGAACTAGGGATTTGAATTTAAAACCCCTTTAACACGCTCACTGCTAAGGACGCACACGGGACCTTGACTCGGAACAGTATGAGAAGCGGCCGACGCACAGTGCATTACACGCCAACCTCCGTATTGGGAGTATTTTCAATACACAGAGCATTACGTGCTTCGCACGCCAACTCCCGTATTTTGGGTATATTCAATACGAAATGCATTGCGTGCTGCGCTCGCCAACCCCCGTATTGGGAGATTTTTTAATGCACAGAGCACTGGGTGCTTCGCACGCCAAGCCCCGTATTGGGAGAATTTTCAATACGAAATGCATTGCGTGCTTCCTACGCCAACCCCCGTGTTGAGGTTTTTTAATACACAAAGCATTGCGTGCCTCGCACGCCAACTCCTGAATTGGGAGTATTTTCAATACACAATGCATTGCGTTCTTCGCAGGCCAACCCCCTAAACGACCTTATAACCCGTCTAGTTCCTCCAAAATCTTTCAAAACGTAAAACACCATAAAAGATTTAAAATCCACGTAAGGGATTTCGGGGGGTTCTGACCCCCTAACCTCCTCCCCCTGGCTACGGCTTTGCAGTCCATTTTACAACGTTCTCATGGTGATATTATATAAGGTGATTCTGTTTCAAAATGGCCGACAGAAGTGAAAACTGTCGTGAATATAAATCGTTTGTTATATTGGTTTGATCCGAAATTCTATAATTTTATAGGTATCACCAAGCGCACTAATTTAACTCAATTTACAAAATGAGGAAGCACAATGTCCATTTCATCGGTAGCGTGACGTGACTAAAAACATACAGATAAGCCTTTCAATTTACCACTGCCTATTTTATTTCGTCGATTTCTTCTTCTTTTACGATCAGCTGTTACACTAAACTTCTGGTTTACATTAGTAAGTGTGTACTCTGACGAAGAAGAAGAAATCAAAAATGCAAAGCGTGTCACTTCAAGCAATGACTACATATCAATAAGACGAAAAGTTCCAACGTTAAAAATTCAGAGATGCAGGTATAAAAGTGTGTTTCCGCCATCAGCCACTAGGATTCGACGGTCACGGTCACATGAAAGACGGAACTCTCTGTCTCTCCTCCTCTTTCCATCCTTGTCTCAAACGCGCTCTGAGAGCTCCTAGCGACTGATGGCGCAAACTCACTTTTATACCTACTTTTCTGGTCTGAATCCTACCCATTTAAACTGTTCGTCTTATTGATATGCAGTCATTGCTTCAGGTGCGCATCGCGAGTTTGTATATTTTACTACATCCAAAAAGTGCTCGGTGCGCCAAAAGAAGTATTCACTTCAAAAACTATTTTCAGCTATAGGCCATTTTGTGTTTTTACTAAATAATTTATATCTGAAGATCGGTTTAACCAATTGAGTTGAAATTTTCCTCTTCACTCACCAATGTTAAGTCTTAGTTAGAAAAAAAAATAACCAACCTCTTCCAATAATCAGTTTCAAAATGACGGACATTTAAAAATGTTCAATGAAAATAACTCAAAAACAGTGAATTTTTATAAACAATGTCAAGAGTAACTTTGTGGACAACTTCGTTTAGTTGTGTAACTGTCAAAACTATGAACCAGCGGGTAAACAACGAACAATAAAACATCGCCCGCATTGTTGAGAGGGGTGGGTATATTATTGTCTAAGTACGTCTAAGTACAAACCCCGCTTTTTATTTTGTATCTAATCCTAACAATCATTTTAGTAATTTCCTCGGTTTCGGATGACCTATATAGCCATCTTCAGGTGTCAGAAAATTAAATCCTTTGGCCAGGTCGTCAAATACTGGCCAGTCTGAATAAACTTTGTACCGTGTTCGGTCAGCGCGACTAAGAATAACCCAAGGAAATTATTTTTTAAGTTTTTAAAGTGTTTCGTAATGTTTTTTTTGTGCGATTTATTGAGTCGCTACGTTTTTTTTTTTTTTTGAAGTGATAACTTCTATTGGCCCGTTGGGCACTTTCGACTTGGCTATGTTTTCGAAATCTCGCGTCACGCCAGATTTCTCGCGAGATCTTGCATCACGCCAGATTTCCCGCGAGATCTCGCGTCACGCCAGATTTCTCGCGAGATCTTGCATCACGCCAGATTTCCCGCGAGATCTCGCATCACGCCAGATTTCTCGCGAGATCTCGCGTCACGCTTTTGTTTAGACACAAGTCAGATCGTGGAGAGGGAATATTATTAATACATTATTTACATTTATTAGCATAGCAATCAAATTAACACATAAGAATTAGTTAATATAATATAACAGCTGATTTCGCCCATCATCTGTAATTCTTAAACAAAACCCAGCGTAGATTATATTTTGGGGTTATGTTTACAACTTCAACCATTAAAATTTCTTGTGATGTTAATTTTCTTATATATTAGTTATACAACTAATGTAGGCTTCTATAACTATAAGTTATATGGGCTTCTACACGTTATAAGATTTGCTTTGGGGTTATAAACTGTATATAAAACTAACCTTTGATCATCAATATATTCGTTTATACAAATTTAAAGAAGGATACCTAATGTTTAACTTCGCAAACATTCGTACATCTTTGTGTAACATATTTGATTATTAATTTCTTTACTGTAATATTAACAACTTCTAAATCATTTGATCTATCAATATGAAATAAAAGGTAACTAAAAGATAATATTTTTACCTTTCTTTAAATATATAATAACGGATATAAATAAACAATTTGAACAAATAGGCCTACAGTTTTACAATCCTTACAATTGTACACATTTACCGAGTTAAAAATCCCCGTAGTCATAGAAGTTATCACTTCCAACGTGTGGTCTTAAGCACACTCAGTTAATTTTTTTTTTTTTTTTGACGACCTGATGAAAGGATTTATTTTTCTGTGTGATCTGAAGGTGTGCATTTAGGTTGCACGAAAGCAAGATAATCACCAAGTGATTTTTAGGATTGGAAAGAAGACAAAAAGCAGGTATTGAACCTAGTCGATTAATTGACAAAATTTTCTAATCCATGGGTCAATACGTTGAACATACAGAGTGTAAAATAAGTCCTGAAACACCTTGATATAATGGATCTATATCACGTAAAACCTCTACTATAACAAACACCTTTACTAAAACACTTTTTCTGGTGTTTAAAGGGGTTTAAAATGTTGTCATCCATTTGAAAGGGGAGGGGATAAAGGGGGCAACTTTAATTTTTTAAACGACAATCCCTATCTTGTGACATATCATTGGAAAGCCCTTTGGAAACATGAATTTCTGTTATTAGAAAATAAAAATCAACCAACGCACTCGTTAGCTACGCTCAAAAATGTTATTTTTTAACTTTATAATATTTAAAAGACGAAAAAAGTTATGCAAAATCTGATCTAGGGACTGTTATTCACAGTCAGGTGGAACCATAGAAAACCTATTTACAAAATCGCAACCCCACCCGTTCCCCTCATACCGATTCCAACTCAAAAATTTGTAATGGACACATATGGCTTCTGATACATCAAATTGATGCCCTTTAAAAAGCATGCATTTCTATGATAAGTGTTTAACTATTATTTGTATGTAAATTTAAAACCACTTTTCAGTTTTGTAAATGTCAAGTGTGACAAAATAAATCATAATTAAAAAAATTGCGTTTCTAAAATGTACAATCGATGAGAAATATTATAACAATAGAGAAAGAGAGAGAGAAGTAGAAAATGACAAAATAAAGACGGGAAAGGGGATAAAAGAGAGTGGAATATATTATCAGACAGATAGAGGTGAGGGAGAAAAAGATAAGGAGAATAAAATAAATTGAGAAATAAATAAAGAGAGGTACAATGAAAAAGAGATAGAATATGATGGGGTAAATAAGAAGAAGAGAGAAAGAAGATATACAATAAAAATATAAATTAGTAAAATGGGCACATAGTAAAATAATAAGATATGTACCAACACATTAAGGTATATATAGAAAAACGTATAACGTAGAAAAACAAGAGGAAGAGAAGAATATAGAAAACGACGGGGGTTGGAGTTTATATAGTTCTTTAATGTTTGACGTAATTTAATAATATTACAGATAATAATTTAAAAATTACAAAATTAAAGTCCAACACGAAGTGTTTTCAAACATGAAGTAGGCATCGTATTACATCTCCACCCCTCCAGGTGTATTTATGTTTTCAAATATCTTGCCAAAGGTTAAACGACTATATATCCGTTACTAAAGTCAAGACACGCTGTATATCTTACCTTATATATATATAGTTCCATATAGACTACTTTAGTGCACATTCTGCGGAGTTGGAAGTGTACGACCTAGCCATGTTTATGTAACATCCCAATCGTCCCCGTACACATAAAATTTTACTGTTTATCCATATGTATGACTTGTGGATGTATCAAATAGGAAGGGAAATAAAATATCTGGGGGACGAAATATGCAGGCTGCGCGAAACAATACCGTACGGTCTGTGTAGGATTGGGTTTTAAGAAAAGGGAGAGGAGAGATTCGTTTATGTTAAAGGCTACTTGTAGACTAAATAACAAATTTTTTTAGACGCTCGTACTTAGTTTTTGATTGTTGAGAGTCACTCAAATAACGCAGCCGATAAATCAGTGAAAGTTTTCAGTTTTCTTGAACGTAAAAAAAACGGCGCGTGCTATAGGTGGGGAAAAAGTAGTAACCATGATACTGTAGACCAAGATGGCCGCCAGTGACGTGACTAACTAAACTTTCCATTTATTGTGTAAAACCAAGTATCAAGTGACTCTAATGTATGTATTTGGATTTTTAAATTTGGTGTAATTTTGGGCGGTTAGTAGTTTTTTTCAGGGAGAACCGAACAGATGAAACTAGTTCAGACGGAAACCCCGAGGCGAGACTTCAAACAACGTGAGCAGACGAGACGAGATACAACATATCCCGCTAAAATTCGCCCTGTTCACAGATTTTAACAAATATTTGGGTTAGCGAACCAAAATTATATCAAATTTATTGAAAGAAATACGTTAAAGACTGAAATAGTGGTTGAAATAGACACTTTGGTTTACACAAAATATAAGAAATTAGGTTAGAGTCACGTGATTGGCCGCCATCTTCGTTCTAAATATATATTTTGACAAAGTGATATTTAAGGACAAAAAGAGTAAATGTGTGCGGTCGGGGGAAAAGTTCATCACGCCTTTTCTTCAATTCTTTTACCAGCCTTAACGGCAACATCCACACATAATTTTAATCTTTCAATTGCCGTTTATTATTAGATAGTTTTTTATACAAATATTTACTGTTTCCATACGTTTAATGTTAATAAGGGTGTAGAATTAATTATAACATCAAAGCTAAGATGGTAAACACAGTTAAATGTCCATTCATTACTTTCTAGGTCTAACCTAAAATTATTGTATGTATGCTGCCGTTAAGGCAGGTAAAATAAATTAAATATACACACAATAATTTTAGGCTAGGTCTAGACTGACGAACGAATAGTTTATGTTTATTGAATGTATTTCAGCGCTTGACGATGATATCTGAACTACGCCGGACGGAACCGATAGTCTCTTAATTTGAATTGATGAATAAAATCACACGTTTCTTGAATGTATTTACATTCATTGCCATAGCAACCAATTTTGTAAGGCTTTTTCGTTACTCTAATTTCATATTTGTCATTGCCATAGCAACCAATTAATAACAATTTTTTTCGTTACGTATTACATTTTCTATTTATTTGTTAACTCCTACCGCAACCCGCGTTAAGGAACTTCGTTCCAAAAATAAGAGACCAAAAATTGTGTAAAACTTTAATTGTTTTTCTTGTTAAAAACTGTATTTTGTATATTTCTGTTTATTTTCAAGCGAAAAATGAAGAGATTTATTATTACTAAAATGCCGGATTGTTTGGAAGGAATAGTTTTAGAATTGTTTTAAAAACATTTTTATATCATTGAGAGAGTTTCTGAGAATGCCCTTTTCCGTCACTTATTCTACGAATGTTTGCACCTGATAATTGTAGTTCACCAGTTGAAACGTCTCCTTGATTTGTTTCCAGCTGGTTTTGAACTCCATGCACAAATACCAGCCCAGGATACACATCGTGAAGCGGCACGAGAGTAATATCTCTGGGCCAATCACAGATCTCGAGGCGGAAGAGTACAAGACCTTCATTTACCCGGAGACCATCTTCACAGCTGTCACTGCCTATCAGAACCAACTAGTAAGTTTACTTTGAAATAATACTACTTACAGTAATATGTTTTTAGTGTACCGAGAGAAGAAAGGATTTCTTTAGCTGCGTCAGGATTTGTTATCAACATAGGCTAGAATCTATAAAAAAAAAATTCTATATGTATATATATATTTGTTTACGTTTCTTCCTGAATCACCGTGTATAGTTTTTAAACCTTATTTAAAATCTTATATTGTTTGTTTGTTGAGGCCGAGTTCATGTTGTTGATGTTTTAGCTAATGCAAGTTAATTTTATACGTATTTCATGTAGAATGTTTAAATTTAATTATAATTAGTTCTATAAGTAGCTTATACACATGAAATGCCTAACAAGTTTATAACTTTGGGGTATCATTTATTTATAATTTATTATTACTTTATATATTTTTATTTTGTAAAAAACATCAAATTCATATTTGCAAATACAACATAATTACATAATT
>JAGFPH010027221.1:0-10107 GCA_018207615.1 Philaenus spumarius | reverse complement strand
ATTTCTACAATATTTATTTCTTGTGGATATTTTTGGTGGTTTTACAGTCAGTTTAACGTGTTCTTTCATAATATGAAAATTTTTTCAAAAACCTCTGGTCTTCAATTTTTACCGTTGTAGGAATTTCGGAGTCCGGCAATTGTTAATTACGTTCGCATGCACAGTCCGATGTCGTTTAAAAAAGATAAGTTTAAAGTATTTTATTTTTCTGGTTATAGTTAATTACATTTATTTAAGACTTTTAGAAATAGAATTGAACATTACAATTTTAATTACGTATTAGAACATTTTCTTGCGTTTACGCTGGCACCTCTGCCGCAATTTGGGGAGGGGTCTTAGTGTAAAATTTCGCCATATGTTTTACAAAAGTTTCCTGCCATCCAAATCTTGTTTGCCCGACACCAGGTGACACATGTATCATAAGTTCGTTATTCCCGGTTGCATCGCCACTACAAAAACTAAAAATAGGCCTACCAGTATTTAATGTAATAGCCTAACCAAGTTTTAAAATTTATGTTTATCTTTGAACTTAAAGGCTTAATCTGGTTGCAGGTTTCAATCATGGATTCGGATTCAAAAGAGATGGTATTCAAACAAGAAATAAAGGAGGAAGATGAAGTGTGCTTTGAACTAATAGAAGACCAAAGTTATTCTCCGGAGAGTGTTAAAGAAGAAAGTGTGTTAAATGAAATTGAACAAGTGGAAAATGGTGTTGACTTGGTAGATAGCAAAAGTTTTTTTGTAGTAGATTGGATTAAAGAAGAAAAGAAAATGAAACAAGAAGATTCAGATAATACCCAGATAAACGATAACATGGAGTTTAAACAAGAAGAGATAAGTTGTGAATGGTAGGTTTATTATTCTAAAACGTAGATTAAGATTGTTTTAAGTCAATAAACTGGACATTTCTGTAATACGCATTATGGGGCAAAATAAAGAAAAAATTTCCTGTAAACATATGTCCGGAAACGCTTCTCTTACAAGCTAACTGCTATTTTGTTTTTTTACTAAGTAATTTATATACTTTAAGAAACCTATTGAGTTGGTATTTTATACTTGTATAGTTTATTTTAGTTGTTTTATTTATTTAAAAATGCAACTACAAATCACTTATTGTAGGAGGATTCATGCAACCTGTGCTAAGTATGTTGAACGTGTTAAGTGTGTTAAAAACGAGAAACTCGTTTGACAGAAGTGTGCTATTTAGAGTCGATAGCACACTCAACTTTAGCATGGCCTGAATTCGGAAGGAATCGGGGAAACGATGGAGCAAGGAAAATAAACATCTTTCCGAGAATCCGACAAAGTTTGACATACATTTTCGTGTTCAGAAAAGTATAGAGAACATTTCTGTATATTGATTAATTGTTTGCACAAATATGTTTGCAAAAAGGCCAAAAAGAGGCCTAACCTTGTTATAAATATACAAAAATATAATAGGCCTACATACATTTTTTATTAAGTAGTGGAAAAATCTCTTTTAAAAATTAAAGAATATGGTAAGAAGGCTTATTCTAAACTTCAGTCATTTAGCCTGGATCACGAAAACGCAATTCCAAAACATGCAGAAAATAAGGCCTAATTTTATCTAAAATATAACTCACAAATTATAAAGTGCTTAGGGTATTACAGTTTCGGCGCAAATTTACTAAATTCGACCCTCGGCTTACCTACGGCAACAGAAATGCAAGAATAGTAATTAAAAAAAATAGCCTAAAGTTCTGAACAAAGATAAACTTACTTTAACTTTAGCAAATAATACTTAAGCACAAGGGGTCTTTCACTCGGCGTAACTTTACTATTCGACTCTAGCCTAATATTTTTGCAGATAACGACGTTGTTTTACATTCTACTGTTAAATGTTGAATACAGGTAAACATACTGTGACTAAATAGGTTAGGTTAGAACCTTTTAGGAATTTTTTTAATTATTATTTTTGCATTTCTGTTAGCACTAGAGTCGAATAGTAAAGTTTCGCCCTTCACTCAAAATTCAAATAGGCTAGCAGTTTAGCATGATAACACATTAAGCATTTAGCACAGGTTGCATGAATATTTAATCTAACAGAGTTATATATTCGCTGTTAACATATTGCAATAGGCTACAGTGTTGCAATAATAATAAAATTAAAAATTCAAAGTAAAATACTGTGTTGGAGATGTCATGAGCTGATTTCATTGATTGTGATTCTAAGGCATGAGCTGGTAACCAGATTTTTTTATTTCTGGCTGATATCAAAAATCTTAATGTCTCGTTTAAAATTAAACTTTATTGCGGCCTGCGTAATCCAGTAGTTTTGTATAACTTCTTCAGTTTTACTTCTGTTTGAAGATAAATTGTTATTGCTTTCTAGTTTGGAATATGTCTATTAACATTTTTTTTACAAAGTGTGATTAAATCAAATTTTTGTTTTTGCATATAGGTCTGAGGCTACATTAAATGAACGTGATCCTTTGGCGCTTAGTGAGAGGCCAGATGTAAGTAGAACACTCATGTCATTAGTATTTGTACCTGTAATTGTATAATTTTAGATACAGGGTGATTCAAAATGAATATCGGAGTTTTAAGACTTTGTATTACTTACTAGGCACACATTTAACTAACAATTATAAATAATTCGACCACGCAGCTGAACCGCTGACGTGAGTTGAGCAAATTTCCAAAATTAAGTTTATAGGCGTATGTTTTAGGGTTTCAACCAACAATTTGGGAAATATGTCTATTCACGACGGTGCTGAATAGCTGCAAAATGGTTCGCACGCCATTCCGCATATTGGGAGTATCTTTAATACACAAAACATTGAGTGCTTCACACGCCAAACCCCGTATTGGGACTATCTTTAATGCACAATGCATTGCGTGCTTCGCACGCCAACCCCCCGGTATAATCCACCACATGACTTTGAACCGGGTACTTCTATGGTATTTTACGTTTTGATCCATTTTGGGGGAACCAAGCGAGCTATAAGTTCGCGTAAAAAAATAAAATACGCAGAATAACATCCTACATTTATATTTGTAGAAAAAACTCAAAAACAAATTCATTCTCGTAGGAATAATCTCAAAAAGTTATTTCCGGTAAAAAAACGTGCTTCCGGTTGTCGTAATTTTTTGGCTAACAAATTCGTCCGAGCGACATAGACAACCAACATGTGTACCAAACCGGACTTAACATGCGGCCGCTAGAGTGTGAACATATATATATATATGTATATATGATTTTTAATGACACCCCAAAACGTGTTCTGAGGACCATGATTGGTGCTCATTTGATACTGCCGACCTTTGGTCTTACCATAAGGGCCATTGCAATAGCTCATTTTTCCTATGGAAATTCAAAATAAATTAAAAAAAAAAAGTAAATGTGTGCTGTCGTGGGACCCCCATTAGGAACGAAGTTCATTACCCCTTTGTTTCAATTCTTTTACCAGCCTTAACGGCAACATACACACATAATTTTAATCTTTCAATTGCCGTTTACAATTAGTTTGTTTTTTATAAAAAATTTTTACTGTTTCCTTATATTTAATGTTATTATAATAAAAGTACGGAATTAATTACAGTACAACATCAAAGCTAAGATGGTAAACACAGTTAAATGTCCATTCATTGTAAAATACATTCAATAAACATAAAATGTTGGTTCATCAGTCCCTAACCTAAAATTATTGTGTATATGTTTATTTTATTTTACCTGGCTTAACGGCAATACACATACAATAATTTTAGGTTGGGCCTAGACTGATGCACAAACATTTTATGTTTATTGAATGTATTTCAGCGCTTGACGATAATATCTGAACTACGCCGGACGGAACCGATCGCCTCTTAATTTAAATTGATGAACAAAAAAACATGTATTTACATTCATTGACATAACAACCAATTTGATAACGCTTTTTCGTTACGGGTATTTTCTATTTGTAACTGCCATAGCAACCAATTAATAACGATTTTTAGTTACTCATATTTTATATTTGTCATTACCAATTAATAACACTTTTTTTCACTACGCGTTACATTTTCTATTTGTTGGCTCCTCTACCGCAACCCGCGTTAAGGAACTTCCAAAAAGGGGATGACAAACTATGAAATTTATTCCTTTAAATCAACTAAATATAGTTTTAATCTTGAAAGACATTATATGAGGTAGTAGAAAAATTACTAAAAACTTAATGGATTCCTGTAAACAAATTCCCAAGGTTCCATGATGAAACATAATCACTTTGAACGTGAATGTAAATGTAGGTGATGTTCGCTAGCATTTCTAATCTCAACTTTAGAAACAGGTTGAATGAGGAGGGGTCAGTCGTAGGTTGTTCAAAGGTTCAGTGCCCAATACGTTCTTGTTATTAATTCCCACATTAGGCAAAAAGTCTGTGTACTTCATTTTGTCTTAATAGGAAATAAATAGCAGATATGGTAAGAACATGGCTGGGAAATACAGTTTTAATTCACCGGCATTATGGCTGCCTCTTTCTCCAGTCAAGCTCTATTAGTAGCTTGAACCCCTCATCTCAAAGGGAGCGAGGTTGTTGGCTTTGGCATGCTGGGAAATCTTTGAACGGTTAACATTGCCCGTCGTTATGCATTTTAAGAATATTATTTTCAACGACAGTACATCCATGTAACAACTTCGACAGAAGCAATTTTAATACTTTTTTCTTAATTTGCTATTTATTTGGGTGATTGTGGAACTATTTTCATAACTCTGAGTGAATAGTGGATTTCTGTAAGTTCAGGATTTGAAAACGGTTGCGTATATTGCACCAGCGATGCAGGAATAAGTCCGAACGCCTGAACAAGGTTCGCAGAAAATTGAGGCTGGGCTGGTAAAATTTTGGGAAAAATCCACAAAAAAAAAAGGAAAAAATAATTATTTTGCGGGAAAATAGGTATGAATTGAATGGGAACAAAGGTCAGCCTGCTCGGTTTGTTTACGATATTCAGGGTGATCCAGAACTATGTGGCAATGTCTCGGTAGCTCGTTCTATAGCTAACAACAAGAAAAAAGTTCATATAAACATATGGGCCCTAAAACATTTTGTTTCCTAGATATTCGCCATTATTAAAAAAAAATTCGTACCTAGAGAAATGTCTGTGTTGCTCAGTCAAAAGCAGTTTGTTTGTTTTTATGTGAAACTGATTAAATCTATAGTTAAAGTTTTTATCATGTAGACTATCTGGCCCGATCCGGCTTTGCACGGATAGACAAATCAAAGTTAAATGTATATTAACCAAAAATATATTATATCAATAAATATAAATTTTACTATGTATTTCTTATGCGAACTTTTAGTAACTTTGACCGGCCCAAACCTCCCCTAAAATTTCGAATATTTTTAAACCCTTTCTTAGCGAGCACCTAGGGCCCTAGAGGAAGCTACATACTAAATTTCATTCCAATCCGTTCGGTGGGTTTTTTTTTAGTAACTTTGACCCTCTTAAACTCCCCTAAAATTTCGAATTTTTTGAAAACCTTTTTTAAGAGAGCATCTATGGCCCTAGAGGAAGCTACATACCAAATTTCATTCCAATCCGTTTGGTGGTTTTGGATAAATCATGATTTTGTAACTTTGACCCCCCCCAAACCCCACTAAAATTTTGAATTTTTTGAAAACCTTTCTTAGTGAGCACCTATGGCCCTAGAAGAAGCTACATACCAAATTTTGTTCCGATCCGTTCAGTGGTTTTTGAGAATGTCGTGATCAGTGAGTCAGTGGATTTGGCTTTTATATACAGTACAGTCTCTATAATACGGACGTTCAATAGTCCGGCGCTGTGTTTCCGCCAATTAGTCAGTAAATTTCTAGACATAATTTCTAGAAATTTCTAAAATATGTCTAGACGTGAGTCTCCACAACAACAGTAGCCTACAGTAGTACGTCGGCGTCTGCTACGGGAAGTTGAATACATTGTGATTGTTGCGAGTGAGTCAAGTGAAGGCCGTGTTGTGAGTAGTACGGCTGCCGCACACACAGTAAACAAGGACTCGGCGCTCTGTGCCTACGCAACTGCAATAACTTGGGCGGAAGAAAGCGGAGTTTCAGCTTCCGACATATTGGAAACGTGAAGGTCCCGGGTTCAATTCCCGGTCTTGGTCTATGTTTTTTCACTTGTAATTAAATTAAATATCCCTTGCTGAGGAAGTGTGTAAGCGGAAAAAATAAAATAAAATATTTCCTTTAATGCAAAGAAGCAGAAAAGCAGTTCAAACCATTTTGCTATTGTTTAAGTAAATGTAAAGTGTACAGTAGGTATTAAATTTTCATTTTGCGTATTTAGTGACTTTGTTCATCGATTAAAATACATACTGCACTGAACCTTTCTGTTTCATATCACAGTTTATTTTTCATAATAATTAACGGAATTTCATTTTACAGTACATAGTTAAAACGATTATTGTTAAATTTATTAATTTTTTAATTCACTTCCACTATTCCGGCATTTTCGGTAATCCGGCCTTACTAATCCCCATATAGGGCCGGATTACCGAGATCCTACTGTATATAGATATTACTTTAAAAATCCTTAAAACATACTGCCATTTACTTTGACAAACATTACAATTTTTGTTTGACAGACCTTTTATTGCTACGTCCTATGTCTCTGGTTTTCCACGCTATCAGTCAAGGGTCAAATAACTAGTGCCTTGGGTTAAGGGCACACTTACACCCAGCTTTAATATTTACAGTTGTTCCTTTTTAAAGTGTACTGAACAATGTGTAAAATGTTTCAGACCAGTTTGCTTCCACACTATGAGTCTTCAAGCAGTGCCACCTCCAATGGTAAGTTTAGTTTAGTATTGTTACATTGGTGTTTGTGTCTACATAGCCTACTGCCATTGCCACCAATACTCCTAAGCTTAAAATAATGGTATCAGCGCAGATGAGGGCGATGTTTCGAATATTTATTAAATGGTTAGTTTAATTGTAGGTCAAGTATGACGTAATAGTTAATTAAGCGATGTTTTATGTAAGATTGTTTGGTCAAAAGATAGACCACGGAAATAGAAAGTGTAGAAATGCCTGACATTGGCATAACACTCAAGATTTAGGTCAGTTTAAGCAGGCGGAAGTCTACTTTATAAACTTGACACTGACCTAGAATACTAAGGCCCTTATTAGACGAGGTGGCCAAGTGACGTACATGGCGACGCAACTGGCAACCGAACCAGTGACCAGTCTCTCACAATAGCTCAGTTTGCTGCGACTGACAGAGATGATATGACTGCGGTATTCATCCACAGCACAGCTCCAAATTGAAGGGTGTTTTTTCTATCTCACAAATCTCGGTGGCCAAAGTCTGGCGACGTCGCTGGCTACCCTAGTGTACTAACCTCTGTAAGAATCAATGCCCGATGACAATCTGGCGTGGCCTGGCCACCCTCGTCTAATAAGGGCCTAATGGAAAAGAACAAAATTTCACTTTTTTTCTATATATACAGAGTATAAAGTCCCGGAACGGCTCGTAACCTTATGGGTTACATAAATCTTTATATATATATAACTCTTCTGTACATGTGTATATGTCACTGAACTTCCTCCTAAACAACTGGACTAATTTTGAAGAAATTTGTTGTGTGTGTTTGAGTGGGTCCCTGGAAGGTTTAGATTCACAATTTGAAGGGGGTGAAATGGGGTTGCTACCCCTATTCAATAAATAAAAGTTAGACTAGTTACCAAAAAAGTAGTTAGGCTAGTATATTAAACTAGATAGTACATAAAAAATATATGTAATATTATTTTTAACGGATATGTAGAAAACTATATGCAGTTTGATTACTTAAGTCAATTAAATGAAATTAAATATTAATCGACTTATATTTTCTATATTCTCAAAAACTACTCAACTAATTTTACTAAAATTTCACAATTTACACATATTAGTACCGGGGTTTTTTTTAGAGAATATCACTACAAACAAAAATAATTAAATGGGGTAGCTACTCCTGTGCAATAAAAATAAAGTGCGCTAAATTAACCTTTTGCGCTCCATAGGCGAACTCAGTCCGACATCGCTAATTTGCCGTTGCGCTCCACTGTCGGACTCATTCCGACACACGTTTTAATATGATTTCTATGTTCTAAACAAGTGTAGAATCTGTGGTTTTCGTTCTAATGAGACTTCAATGTTGTTAAAACAGTTTAGAAACCAGTGACAGATTATATTGGCTGTTGAATATATTTTATATCTCTCTGAAGTTGAGCAGCTGTTTGCCAATCATGATCAAGAAATAAAAATAACATCGTCTTTTATCTTGCGCCTTGTAACTTTTGTTTACGCTTTTTCAAGTGATATTTATTTTTACTGTACGTTATTATTTTGCAGTTTTGTGTAAATTTTGTTAACGTAAGTAATGTAAAGATATTGTTTTTGTTTTATTTTGTGTTGAGAAATGGCAACTGTTTAAATTATACGTTAACGTGGTTATGTACCATTATTTCGCAAAAATTTTATTGTTAAAATAAATTTTTGAATAAATATAAATACAATTGACATACTTAAACAGACATATTTACTGTAAAAACTATTTTTAAAGCTCTAATCATTTTTATTACTACTTTTAAATTCATAAAAAAAACATATTTTTTTTATTTGTTTGACCTAATATATTCAAAATAGGCCTACTCAATCAAAAAATTTTGTTAAACCTCAAGAATATTTTTAAAATTATTTGTTATGGTCACATTTAGTATAATAAAGTATTTTAAAGGCTCTAAACTCTATTATTCTTATTTTTAATTTCATTACAAAACAAAATAACCGATTGATTTTTTGACCAATTATATTCAAAATAGGCCTACTCAATGAAACATTTTTTATTTAATCTTTCAACAATTTCTTCCTTATTCTCTGTTTTTTTCCGGACAAAATGATATATCATAACTTATGTTTACTATTTATAGGAATTTTTTTGCGAATTTACAAACATAATTCTGCAAACAGTAATATTTTAATTGGAGCTGGTGGAGCAGACAAGTGTCAAATAAATAAAGTGCACTAAATTAATACAAACTACAAATCAAAAACTATTTAATATTATTCTTAAATGATAAAAAAAAAAAACATTTGCAATTCGATTACTAAAGTCAAAGAGATGAAATGAGATAACAACCCTTAAAATTAAATCAAGCATTGCCAGGTCCACTAGTAAAATATAGGCTACAATTGTTAGCCTATATATAAAAACTAGCTGGCACGATCCGGCTTTGCACGGATAGACAAATCAAGGTTAAATGTACATTAACAAAAAATGTATATTACATCAATAAATATGAATTACACTGTAATTCTTATGGGGATTTTTAGTAACTTTGACCCTCCCAAACCTCCCCTAAAATTTCAAATTTTTTTAAACCCTTAGCGAGCACCTAGGACCCTAGAGGAAGCTACATAGTAAATTTCATTTCAATCCGTTTGGTGGTTTTTTTTAGTAACTTTGACCCCCAAGACCCCTAAAATTTCGATTTTTTGAAACCCTTTCTTAGCAAGCACCTAGGGCCCTAGAGGATGCTACATACCAAATTTCATTCCAATCCGTCGGTGGTTTTAGAAAAGTCGTGTTTTAGTAACTTTGACCCCCCCCAAACCCTCCTAAAATTTCAAATTTTTTGAAAACCTTTCTTAGAGAGCACCTAGGGCCCTAGAGGAAGCTACATACCAAATTTCGTTCCAATCCGTTTGGTGGTTTTTGAGAAATTGTGTTTTAGTAACTTTAAGCCCCAAACCCCCCCCTCTAAGATTTCAAAATTTTTTAAACCCTTTCTTAGCAAGCACCTAGGGCCCTAGATTGAGCTACATACCAAATTTAATTCCAATCCGTTCAGTAGTTTTAGAGAAATCGTGATCAGTGAGTCGGTGGATTTGGCTTATATATATATAGAAGATAAAGATGTTTGTTAAAAAAATCATGTACGGTAAGAATTTATTTAATAGTTACTAACAAGTAGCCTAGTTGTAGAATATACTTCTGAGAGTAGCCTATTTACAGTTTTTGGGCAATCCAAGCACATGTTAGTGAGATACTTACTTATTTATTGCATTTGTTAAATAAAATATAGTAATTTAATAAGAGTCAATCATAATGACTACTACAGGACTAGT
>JAGFPH010027219.1:0-10108 GCA_018207615.1 Philaenus spumarius | reverse complement strand
GAAAATGATTTTAAATACCCTCGTGTGGTCTGATAGACCATTATATTTAGGAAAAAGAATTTGTTTAACTACTCTCGCCGGAATCTGGCGAGGAATCAGATTCTCGACTCGGATTAATCGGAATTTTCCTCGACTCTGATATCGAGGAAAATTTTGTTGCTTTACTATCATGGGAGTCTCGTAGACCATGATATTGAGGAAAATTATTTTAACTACTCCCGTGGGGTCTGACAGACCACGACATTGTTGAAGATGATGGTCTTTATTAAAGTTGTTTTTATTTTGTCTTGCACTTCGGCTCGCAAATGCCAAAATATTGAAATCTTGCGAAAATTCTAAAAATTGTACTCCCATTTTGTATGACTTTTCTCGATGTTTACGACTGAACACGATAAAGCAGTACACAATTTTGTGTTTGTATGTCTGTATGTGTGTCTGTCTGTCTGTGGACACGATATAAGCACTCACAGACGTCGTAGAAAAAACTTCTGGTGGTGCCAAAATCTTCTTAATTTTTATTGAGAAGAGTTGAAAAGCTTTTGAGCATTCTATCGTGACAGCAACGTGACGTGCGTGACAAAAACGTCACATTTATGAGTATTAAAAAAAAAACAATAGTCAAAGTCTCGAAAAAGTGATCCATCTTTTCATCTTGTTTCTATTGTAATAATCAATAGCACTTCATATCATTTAACATTTTAAAATAAGTTTCAAGATTGTTGATTTATTTCTCAATAATTACTTCTGTTGTTTATAAACGCTGATTATTTATGAACAATTTATGGTAACGTTTTAAGACGATAAAACAAATGTTAAAAACAATCCTAGTAAAACGGATATATATATATATATATATATATATACACGTCTACACCCGGAGAGCCAGTCACTGAAAATTAACACGGGTAATGCAGTCATCTGCACACCCACATATATTTGGAAAATATGACATATATATATTTTTTATTCACTCATGTATTATTATTAAGCATTTTCGATTATATATATGTTGTATATATTGCAAAAATAATAACTTTATTTTTGTAAAAATTTATATGCTAAGCCAGTCACCCATCGCTTTTGCCGGGATAGCCAGTCACGAATATTTTGCACTGTTAAGCCAGTCGCTATATATTAAACGTATACGCCTGGGATGCCAGTCACTGAAAATCTGCACTGGGAAGCCAGTCAGTTGCACCCACAAATATTTGTATAAATTACTAGCTTTTATTCGCGGCTCCGACCGCAGAATATTGTATATAAATCTTAAAACAATAATTTCAGAATGCATGCAATCAAATAGGAAAATATACCAATTACCCTTTTATATTCTCTTTGTTGCACACCCTTTCACAAACCTATTTATAGAAACCTTTGTGCTTTACAGATTGTTTTCAGGCATATTATTATATATGAAATTGTTTGGTCTTTTTCGGTATTTTAATAGGAAGAGCTCAATCCAGTATTTAATGTTTGTATAAATACATTTTGTAGATGTTCTTTTAAGTCGTTTAAAAGATGTATTACAACTTTTTCTTGCGTAACAGTTTCATTGATAGAAATTAAAATTATAATTTAGCTTATAAAGCTAAAAACGTGAATGGTAGCACAGACTGTACCCAAGTTGAAAGTAATGCTTTTTTAAAATTTAAGTTAAGATACAAGTAGTATTTTGTTCCATATAAGAATTATAATGAATACATTTTGGACAGATCTTTTATGAACAATAAAAACGATGCCAACCCAGCAGACAGCCCAATTTGGACCATTGCTGAAAGTTTTTAAAAAAAATAATCTTTCAAGTACACTTTTAAGTAAATCAGTTAGGTTGTAAATGCTATATTTGTTGTACATAAAGCACTGATTATTTTTTCTTCATTCTAAGCCATTCTAAATGAATGGGTGATTATTAGACGCTGAGACTGATGTTTACAGTTCTGGATTTCCCCTCTCCTCGTTTCTCCCCGAACCACCACAAGGACACACACACAAGGACACACATACTTGTAGGACATACCAAATGGCGAGGCACACTCACACAATGTCAAACGGGGAGACTGTGTTTCCGATGTCTGATCCATATTAGCTTGCATACATATGTTAGTAAAATTGCCCGTATTCGGTATGTAACATCAAAATTTACATTTTTTCAATTTAGAAAATCCACACTAAAGCTTCTGGATGAGGAGGGAGACAAACGGCGAGATTTTCACGCAAGTTGCACACGTGACTTGTCAAAACTGTTTCCGATACTGAACCCCACTTGAATATTGCTAGACTAGAAACCTTTCTTTTATGCACTTGTCATCCCATAAAAGATTTATTGTACTATCAAAGAGCCGACGGAGTTAACAACATGTTTGCCTCTTTGCTGCTAAGAAATTATTAATGTTAAAATTATTAATTATATGTTTTTTCTCCTTTACGTTTAATATTTATTGACTACAAATAATATAAGTTAACCATTTTTAGCTGTTTCAAGGCATTTTTGTATAGCAAAATGCAGCTCATTATTGGAAAGCTGGTTCTTGTTGGAAACCAGGAAATTAATATGTCTATTAACTTATTTCAGACCAGGGCAGTAAACACAACTGTCCAACAATTTGAGTATAAACAAATTGTACAGTTTAATTTCTCATAGAATCCTTATACAGATATTTTTTCTCAAATGTGTTTATTGTCGCTAAGCGATATCTTCCTTAATTCTCCATAAAAATTAATTATTCAAACTTCATTTTAAGCTTTTGTTCCCCGCTATTCACGAAAATAGACAAACAGCTTAAAATTCATGTTTTCGTTACAAAAATTTATTAAAAACTCTTTTATAATATATTTTATATGGTTCCTAATGAAAGGTGACATCTATTAACAATCTGTTTAACTAGCATGACAGCTGTTAAATTGTATACAAACTAAAATTCTATATGAAAACTTATTTATAATCCAACGTAAATAAATAAACGTAATTAACTCAATTAAATCAACGTATTAAATTAGGTAAGTGTAGGTCTACTCCTAACTTGTGAAATATTCGCACATGTCAAATAGTATTTATGATTTTGGTGGCTAAGAGAAATAAAATAAACATTGCAATATTATAAACAAATAAATACAGTTATTTAAACAGTTTATTAGAAAATCAAGAAAATTTCAAGAAAAATTCAATCACTTTTGAAAGTAAAGTATTGTTTCTAAAAGTAAAAGTAAAAATAAAATACAGAAACAATCCTCACAAAAATACGTTTATTTGTCAAACTCGTTTCAAGGACAAAGTCGTCATCTTCAGTGACATATGAGCTACAACTAAATTATAACGTAGTTATTGGTTATAAATTTATTAGATACTAGAGAGCTCCGCCCCCTGCTCGCTTCACTCGTCAACCCCTTCGGTGACTCATGTAGAAGCAAATGCAAACAGATTATTTTATATAAATAGGCCTACTATTAAATTCTAATACGTCTTATTTATTTTTAATTAGTGTGATTTAAATTAATTTTTAATTTAAAAAATGCAACATAGTGGTTTATTATTTTTAAATTCCTTAACTCAAGCTTTTATTTATTTGTGTGCGTTGAAACATGAGTTGGTTCAGTCTAGGCCTAAATTTAAATATTATTTTTCACTAAGCTGGACATCCGAATCAACTGTTTTATCTGTTATTTTATTCAATTTGTTGCTATCGTAATGAATAAATATTTACATTCAAGAAATATGTGTTGCTTCATCAGTCTAGGAATAACCGAAAATTATGTTTAATTTATTTTACCTGCCTTAACGGCAACAAACACACATAATTTATATTTTTATGCATGTCTGCCACAGTAAGATTCGAATGACGTAAGTGTCATCTTTCAATTGTCGGTTTTTAGTTTTTCATAATGTTGCTTATTTATACATTTAGCGGTTTGCGCGTTGTCAGTTAAATGTATTTTTCTTTTAAATGTAATAATAAATTAAAATGAAATTTAGCACACGTACAAATAAAGTATTTATATGTGTTCTGTGAACAGTTTAAAATTGTGCTCTCCGATTTTTTAACATTAATACAGAGTTTGAAATAGTTTTCTAAAACATCTTTCAGGTAAGATCCGATACATTATTGTAGAGGTTATGGCCATATTTGGTACAAAGGTACTGACAATTATCTTAATTACTTCTCAAAAAGTTTTGTAATTCTGGACTATTATTTGCAAATAAATTATTCCCTCAGTGATAAAAGCAGAGATTGTATCAAACAGTTAGCGTTTTCACGAATATTAATGTTTTTTTATGTTATTCTTTAAACTATATACAATGCTTTTTGATGTACACCTTGTGCGTATGCGTAACCTTACTTTGCCAGTCTTTAAAAATATATCATCTTCATTTGGCGTTAAAGCTGTCAGGATTGCATACGCTCAAATTAAATAGATTCCGGTTTGTTAATTTACATGATACTGGCTTAAAATTCATTTCTCAAGCTAAACGATAGTTTGATAATTGATATCGGCTCTAGTTTGACTGACTTTAAATACGTTTTTTTTAACACTTGATCATTTCCCCCTACTACCTACTTTTATAGTGATCAGCGTCTTTAAAAGTTAAAAAGAAAAATAATATTTAAAAATTAATTTAAGTATATATTTTATATAACCTCAATAAATGTTTTAATAAATGGTTTGGAAGGGAACTTGGAGCATTTGTATTTATAAATTATCACTTTCAAAGTCAGAAATATTGTACTAGTTCAATCCAATTGTTATTTCCTTTAGGTTAAAACCACCTTAAACTAAATGATCAGGTAGAATTCATGTCAAACTCGCCCTTGTTAAAACCATTGTCTTTACTATGACCTGAGGTCTCCCAAGCCCTTCCTTTTTGTTTCTCAAGTAAAGTTTCTCTGTTGTAATATTTATGTCGGTTTTCTATATTTCCTTAGTCTGGGTCAGGTGCTTATGAGCCTTCAAAAATATTATTTTTTTAAACTACAACATTTATTTATGGTTATGCCTTCAGTCGGGGGCGACAATGTTGCCAGATTTAACACATCCCATGTTGCCGTCAAGTGCACCTTTTCTAACTAAGGGTTCAGTCCAATTGTTCTTGTATTCCTTAGATGAGGGTGTTGCTTGCTTCCATTATTTGAATGTGCGCAATATATTATAAATTACACAAGTTATTTACACTTCATATGAAATAGTTACGGGTTTGTTTAATATTAATACGTTATTGTGCATATTCTTCCTAGAATCAAAATATACAGTATTATTACAAATTGTTTTAGAGTAAATTAACCAATCATTACGTTAGCACCTCTTATAAAATTACTTTAGATTATAACCCACCCAACTTTTGCTCCTTATTTCCAAATATCTAACATTTTAAGTGGTAGGCCTATATGAAAGATTTCTTTTATTCCAGTTTTTCTGCACAAAACATGCAAAATCCCATTTAATTATTCTCTTTCAGAGAATAGTTCAACAAAATTTTCAAAATTATGTGGTTTTAGAGATTTTCATATACATAAAAACTATGGCGAAACCAAATCGTAAAAAATAGTGATAAAAATATGTTTTTTTCATGCTGAGTGGTAGTTTTTTTGTTTTATCACCATCTCATTCTGTCACTGTTCTCCACCAAAAAGACCTTATTCCTGCCATGGAATTGTTATTGGTTAGATTGTTCAGTATATACAGAGTATACATAAAATCCCTTTAACCCCATTTATTATTTTTGTTATTGAAAATAAGTTAACAAAACTTAGTACAAATCTTGTGTTGCATAACAGGACACATTTTTTTGACATACTGAACCTTTAGGGTTTTGGGGGCTTGAGGAGGGTTAAAAATTTCAAATATAAAAATAGGTAATACACCATTGAAAAGCTTATTAAAAGAGAGACAGAATGGCGCAAACTAGAATTTAGTATCTTGCTTCGTTTGTTTCAAAGTAATGGACAATCAAAGTTCTGGAAAATGATATTGTTATCATAACATCAAAGCAGGTTATTAGTTTGTTAATATTAGGAATAAGAAGGTTGTATGTTATTTTACAGAACTTTGATTGTCTATTACTTTGAAACGAAGTGAGATATTAAGCTCTAGTTTGAGCCATTGTGTTTCTCTTTTAATAAGCTTTTCGATGGTGTGTTACTTGACCTACCTTTATATTTGAAATGGTTAACCCCTCAAGCCCCCCAAATCATAGAGGGTCTGATATGTAAAAAAAGTGTCTTGTTATGCAACACAAGATATATACATATCAACTTTCAGTAACAAAAATAATAAGGGGTTAAAGGGACTTTATGAACACTCTGTATATGAAATGTTGATGAGTGTTTGTTAATAATATTTAAACATGCAATTACATTTTCGAGAGAGGTGGAATGCGTTAATAAAGATCATGGGAAACAAACACTACACTTTATGTTTATTATAAGTGTCTTATTATTAAATTTATTTTAACACAAAAACTATTGACATATAACTAAAACTCGCTCTTCTCCAATTGTATATGGAATTTAATAAATAAAATTAAAACTAATTAAAATTAACAAATGCATTATTTAAATTTAATGAATTGAATACAAATTAAAAAATTGTATTGTAATAATTTATCTTTTTTCCAAAGACCGCTTAAGTAGAGGTGAAAATATTCATTGTGATCCTTAGTAGGAGCTCAAAAGCAGAATTTAAGAAAGCAAAATGCAAGTAGGAATGATATAGCGATCATTTTGAGTCCAAACATAATTATTAGTTGTACGTCTAATGTGTGTGGTATCAAATTAAAAATAAAAATATGAAATTTAAAAATATATTAATAATTTATCTAATATTAGGGTAACATTGCTTGTTTCGCTATTTTGTTTGATAGATTCTATTTTTTATTTAAAAAAACAGTGCGTTTTCTTTGTTGCACTCGATATAAACTTCCACTATATCTTTTTCTATTATACTAAAAAAAATACAATATACAGCTTAAATAATCTCACTAGTTTCAATAGATTAAGGTCAAAACGGAATACTAGACCTCCTCTACATTTTTAAGAAAGGAAAGAAATTAATTATTTATTTTTAATGTAGGTTCAGGATTAACTATAACATCAAAGTCGTGTTACTTAAATAATTATTATATAACCTTCATTGAAATAGTATATGAATAGTTTGTGTTAACATAATAAACGACATACACAACAAAACATAGCCTATTTATTGATAGTTTATTGATACTGATAATTTTTTTTTTTAACAATTTTAGTGATTTGCACTCTAATGACATTATTAGGTATTTCCATTCTAGGCCTAACCTGAAATTGTCATAAAATCAGATTGTAACATGGTGTATTTTATGTAAGACATTTGGTATATAGGTTTTAACAACATAAAGTTCTTGTTACGAAAAATAATTTACCTAATTAGTTCATCTATTTGAATCTGGTGGTTAAAAATAATAAAGTGCAATAAATAAAGCAGTGATAAATTTCTAAATTATGAAGGATAGTGTTCTACAGAGTTTTAAATTTCCATCAGAAAAAATTTTGGTTTAAACAAGTCAGACACAAAAAGTGGCAGTTTTGTATGGGAGAAACTAATCTTATATTATTCATAGCTACTTAATTATTAATATTACTGTTTCCAATCAAGCAGATGTGTAAAACTACCGGTATATTATTTTATTTGACCAATCTATATATAAATAAACTAGCTTAATATTCGTGTTTCGCTATAGGGAATTTGATTGTTGCATCACCATGATTCATAATTATTGTCATATTTTTCTCTCATTTTCTTTCATTTATTATTTCTTGACAGTGAACTATAACATGTGCATTCAATTAGTTTGGTATTTATTGTTCACTGGCTGCCCACCAATCGTCTTCGTCAAGGTATGCGTGCTAAATAAATTAAATCAATAAAAAAATAAAAAATTCAGAGTGAAGACCGTCTTCTTTTTCAACCGCTAAATCTACAGACTGGTAAATCACAGTCTTAGCTGGATGTTTGCAGATCACCCAGATACGCCTTTAATATGCGAATGCATAGATCAGGATAGTTTTGATCAGCTTACGTCTAAAATATTTTCTTAAAATTAATAAGTGCCAAATTTCAGCTCTCTAAGTTTAAGGAAAGAATACTAATTAATATTTATTGTTTTTAGGGTTTGTTATTACATTTCAACCCTTAGCAGCACGTAACAAAATGTAAAACTGGTTTATTTTTTATATGTATCTTGTAAGAAATATTTACAAAATTTCAGCTCATTTCAGCTCTCTAGCTTAAGGAATGTTTACAAATTTATATTTAATGTTTTTAGGAGTTGTTTTCACATATTTATCCCTAGCAGCACCAAACGAAATGTACAACTTATTTACTTTTCATATGTGTTTTGTAAGAAATAAATGTATAAAATTTAAGCTTTAAGGAAAGAAAACAAACAACATGTATTGTTTTAGGGGATGTTTCAACCCTTAAAGGCCAAATATTTTAAAGCGCATTTGAGCAATATGTGTACCAAATATTTCACGTTCACCCCTTAGCAGAACGTGATCAAATGTAAAATTGGTTTATTTTTTTATATGTATCTTGTAAGAAATAAATATACAAAATTAACTTCCTAGCTTTAAGGAAGGTATAACAAACAATGTTTATTGTTTTAGAGGTTTATTGTTTTATTGTTTTTACCTTTATTCTAAATTTTCACCCCTTAGCAAAACGTGACAAAATGTAAAACTGGTTTACTTTTTATATGTATCGTATAAGAAATAAATATACAAAATTTTAGTTTTCTATATTAAAGGAAATTATAACACACAATACTTATTTTTGTATGGGTTGTTTCAACCCTTAAAGGCCAAATATTTTAAAATCCTTACTTATTGTGCATTTAGCTTCTATGAAAAATAAGTGTAACAAATTTCACGTTCCTAATAGATAGGCGTTTTGAGATACATAACAAACAATATTTATTGTTTTAGGGGTTGTTTCAACCCTTAGAGGCCAAATATATAAAAATCCTTTCTTAGTGCGCCTCTTGCCTCTATGACAAATAGGTGTACAAAATTTCACGTTCCTAGGAGTTAAGGTTTTTGAGATAAATAAAACAATATTTATTGTTTAAGGGGTTTCAACCCTTACAGGCCAAATATTTTAAAATTCTTTCTTAATGCGCCTCTAGTGCCTAAGAGCAGTATGTGTACCAAATTTCAAGTTCCTAGGTGGTATGGTTTTTGAGAAACTATGATCAGTCAATCAATGAGTGGTATTTGGCTTTTATAAGTATAGATTACATATCAAACGAACATGTCTTTTTTACAACATAATTATATTATTGGAGATGAAGTCGTAGTACGCTTAAGTGTTGAAGTTTCTTCTTATTTCTTGTGTATTGAAAAATCACACTTGGGTATTTATGACTAAACAGTAGCCGACTTAGACCCTAGTTCCAACCTTTAGTTTGTTATACTGGGGTAATAAACGTGACAGCAATTCTACACGGTTTGTTCAATACTCGCAGATACTTTTGTAAAGTAAAAGTTGAAGGTAAGTCAAAGATCCTACATTTAAAATAAGACATTTAATTCTTCAAATACTGGATGATATCTAGTAGCAATAAATAGGTTTTAGCTCAAAATGCTTTGGGACTAAATAGAATAGCATTCGATATGTTGCTGGCAATATTTAACAATTTCTTCAATGGCATAAAATTCCAAGTAATAATAATAATTTTATAATGATACCTATATAGCAATAAACAATATATCTACAAACAATAATATATCAGTGCAATCTCAAATCACAGCAGAATGTCAGTGATAGGCCACATTTCTTAAATACATAAAAAAATCATTATACATACACTTATAAATTGGCTGACTACAAACACCATACAAACACCAGGAAGCTGAATTTCGTTAAGGATGTCTCATCCTACTAATATAATAAATGTAAAAGTTTGTATGTTTGTCTGTTTGGATGTTCGACTGTCAATCACGCAAAAAGTACTGGATGGATTTGATTAAATTATTGAAATTTGGCGCACATTAGATCATGACCTGGAATGACAGATAGGCTATAAATCATTTTGTTATACATACATTAAGACTAGAGAGCTGGAAATTTATTTCATACA
>JAGFPH010027217.1:0-10109 GCA_018207615.1 Philaenus spumarius | reverse complement strand
TTTAAAACTGTACAGGTTAGCATAAGTTTCTACCGCCAAGAACGTCCTCCCAGTTGCGCAATATAAAGCCGTTTCCATACTTAAAAATCACCCTATATATCTTGTAAGAAATGAATGTACCAATTTCCAGCTCTCTAGCTTTATGGGAAGTATAATAATTAATTTGTATTGTTTTAGGAGTTGTTATCTCATTTTCACCCCTAAGAAGTACGAGAATAAAAGGAAATATGGTTTACATTGTAGAAATGTATTGTAAGAAATAATGTACCAATTTCCAGTTCTCTAGCTTTATGGGAAGTATAATTATTATTTTGTATTGTTTTAAGGGTTGTTGTTACATTTCACCCCTTAGCAGCACACTGAAAAATATAAATATGGTTTACTTTTTATATATACCTTGTAAGAAATGAATGTACCAATTTCCAGCTCTCTAGCTTTATGTGAAGTATAATAATTAATTTGTATTGTTTTAGGGGTTGTTATTACAATTTCACCCCTTAGCAGCACAGTGTACAATGCAAATATAGTTTACATTTTATATGTACCTTGTAGAAATAAAAGAACCAAATTCTAGCTTGCTAGTCTTAGACCTCTAATGGATGAATAATAATAAATATTTATTGTTTTAGGGGTTGTTTCAACCCTTAAATCAAAATGAATTATAGCCTAAGTCTCATTCCAGGTTATGATCTATATGTGTGCCAAATTTCATTCAAATCCATTTAGTACTTTTTGCGTGATTGTCAGTCAAACAAACAAACAAACATTCAAATTTTCACATTTATAATATTAGTAGGATATAATAAAAATGAATTGCTGTTCCTTTGTAAGCGCATCACTTGAGAACGGCTGGACCAATTTGGCTATTTTTTGTTTTAAAATGTCGTAATATGTAGTCCAAACTAGGTTTTTATGTAAAAAATATTTTTGAAAAGTTTCCCGAAAAAGTTTCAAATTTGGAAAAACTAAACAGTCTCTTTTGTATGGACTCAAGACCATAGCGCACAAAAACAGCTGTTCGTATAAAAAGCTTAGCAACACGACATGTTTGTTTACACATTCACTACCATAGCAACTTTAATCAGCATTTATAATCAGTTTATTATTATTCAAAACCAACAACTTTTTGGGTTAGATTGACCAACTTAAAGCAAACAAAAACCAAAATCAACTAAAAATGCTACCTATATTTTAATTTAATTCAAACATTGGTTGTTACATATTATATATAAAACAACTATTTTGGATTAAAACCTGAACATAATTTTAGGTTAGGCCTACAATGAACCAAAACACGTTTATTGGCAACCAATTAATTGGGCTAATTTAGAATCAGGTTTTTTACAATTCTTCACAACTATCAGTTTTATAGATTAGGTAAAAGCAAACAAAAGGTTTATTGTATTACCTATATTATAAAGGTTTACAAACTATAAATCTAAATTTGTGTAGTATATTCTTAAGTGGCATAAAAACCATTTTACAATTCAATTACTTAAGTCAATGTAATGAAATGGAATAACTACCCTTTAAATTAAATCAAGGACTAGCAAAGCATTGCTGGGTACACTAGTATTGAAATAAAAAAAGCTTTTATCAAAATTAATTCTAGCCTATGTTATTCAGAGGGATAGTGTAGCTTTTTAACTATTTTTTCAATTAGTTCATTAGTTCCAGAGATACCCCCTACGTACAAACCATGGGCGGATACAGCCAGTTTTCAAGGAGGGAGCTGTCTTCTATCCCGGGCGGGGGGGGAGGGGGGTATAGAATAATTTTTTGGAATACAGTGCTTGAAAACGTCTTTCTAAACTATTTCACAAGCACCCATTTTGAATAGGAATTAAGGATTACAGTATATGCTTTACCCAAAAATTTTATTATAACAAATTGTAGAGAATAAATCACAGAATTTACCTGTATCCTCAAAAATTTTAAATACCCTTATTCTAAAAACTTATTCACTAAATTAGGACAACTAAACAAAATTCTCACAAACGTATAGTATACAGTTGCAGCCAGACGGTAAAAGATAATGGTTAACGAGCCTAGGGCGTGGAAAAAGTAGGCCTACATATTTCATGGAAATAACCGAATTGCTAAACCAGGTTTTCCTTTTATCAAACGAAAATATAGAACTTGCACTTCAAATCGATATAAAAATCATGATACGAATATATAGATTTGTAATAGATACATCGATTACAAAATGTGCTTTCTCATTTTTTGAAAACTAACCAATTGCAAGGGTTTACTGAAAACTTCATGTATAAGAAACTATAATAGGCCATTTGCAGTGCATTTTTGGTGAACAAAACGTGCGAACTCCGAAATTTTTGCATAAAACGTTTTCAAATGGGCTCAATAGTAAGCCTCTAAGTTTCCCCCGAATAAAACCTTGAGCTTTTTTTGTTATTAACAATTATATATATGTAATTACGGTTTTTTGGAAATAACTAAAAAAGTATAATAGGTAGCAAAGAAATAGTAATATACTTTTTTGTGAGGAATTTTCATCCGCGTTGTTTGAAATAAAGGAAATTTAAATAGCTTGTCGTAGTAAAAAGTTATTAACAAAAAACCTTTTTTTAATTAACAATTAAATTACTTGGCCCCTGTTTGGCCTAGGAACATGCACGCGGGTTTCGACTAAAGGTGGGTATTTTGATGTAGTTTAAGCCCACAAATTTGTTTTTATTATTCCCAAAATTGTTGCCAAAAGCTCAAAAAAACTAACATTTTTTGAATGACCTCGCTGCTGACAAAAACTGACCGATTTTGATGTTTCAGGTCTTAAACTCTTCATAAGACTTTATATTTTTATAATCATATGGTTTTGTATTTTTAACAATTTTTAAAATACTCTATTTTTACTGTTTTGTTGAAAAAACGCGTTTTTTGAAACGGTTTTTTATTAATAACTTTTGCAGTTTTGATTATATAAAATCGAAATTTGCTGCAAATGAAAGAAAAATTAAAAGCGAGCATTTCAAAAAAAAAAAAGAAAAGTCCCGATAGCTCAAACAGGGTACATTTTATGAGCCTTTTTGCGTTTGGTGCCCCTGCTCCGCATACACACAATATTTCGGAAAAGTACAAAAACAATAAGAATCAGTAAAATTTGAACTTTCATAAACAATTTGGATATAATTTTTAAAATTCATAGCGATCGAGTATCCGCGAGTTAATTAAAACGAGAATAAAATAATGTATTTCCGTGCGACAACGACCGCTCGCGTGGTGGCGATAAGATGCATGCTGATTGGCCGGGGAGCTCGGATATGCCTATTCCTGCTCGAGTCTCGGATCTGTTTTTTATGTGTACGTGAAATCTGATAATATATAGGTATTTTCACATGTGCTATATATATATTTTGAGAGGGAAATTCTCTCAACTCATTAAAATGGGGTTGGGAAGTATCTCCGGACGGATTAATCCCAGTGTATGGGAATAAGCAACTAGTACCCGACAAAATATTAAAACTCATTTCCTGCACATGTAAAAAAATTTTCTAGATTTTCGTGCAGAAAATTAGGTTTAAAATGTACATCAATTTGTAATTTTTGCGATGGAAAAATATCACGAACGTCGAAATAGAGCCCCTGGAATGTGATTTACTGGATGTTATTCCGGTAATCAAAAGGGTCGATTATATTTTTACCGACAATCCTTCAGAAATAAATGACGATGACATTGAATCAGATATTTCGGAGTATTGTTCGTCTTTGGAGGATGAAGACGAAAATATTGGTCTAGTGACTCCTCCCATTAAAGTGGCCGATCACACACCGCAAAAGCGAAAAAGATTGCATTAATATTCCAACATTCGTGCAATTTTTTGCGTTGCAAAAAATAAGTTGCAAGACAAAATGAAATGTGTAATATGAAAATGTACGTGTAAATTTGTATAACTTACAAGTTATAAAAATAAATAATTTAAAATAATTAATTTATTATAGCAATACCATACATTCCTATACAAAAATCCTGACTATGTATTATAAAAAAGTATAAATAATGATTATTTAAGGATGACTAATATACTTTACCGGTTGATAAATTATTTAAACAAGCGCTTCCGAGCGTCCTGGCCAATCAGCGTGCACCTTCCCCCCGCCACGCGAGCTGTTGCTGTAGCTCGGTAATGAATTATTTTATTCGCGCTGTAATTAACTCGCGGATACTCGATCGCTATGAATTTTTAAAATTATATCCAAATTGTTTATGAAAGTTTAAATCTTACCGATTCTTATTGTTTTTGTACTTTTCCGAAATATTGTGTCAATGCGGAGCATCGGCACCAAATGCAAAAATGCCCATACAATGTTCCCTGTTTGAACTATCGAAACATTTTTTTTTTTTTGAAATGCACGTTTTTAATTTTTCTTTCATTTGCAGCAAATTTCGATTTAATATAATCAAAACTGCAAAAGTTATTAATAAAAAGTTATTAAAGTTATTATTAAGTTATTAATAAGTTATAACTTATTAATAAGTTATTATTTTAAAAAATGCGTTTTTTCAACGAAACGGTAAAAATAAAGAGTATTTTAAAAATTGTTAAAAATACAAAACCATATGATTATAAAAATATAAAATCTTATGAAGAGTTTAAGACCTGAAACATCAAAATTGGTAAAAATTTCGTCAGCAGCAAGGTCATTCAAAAAAAGTGAGTTTTTTTTTAGTTTTCGGGAACAATTTTGGGAGTACATAAAAACAAATTTGTGGGCTTAAACTACATCAAAATACCCATCTTTAGTCGAAAACCGCATGTTCCTAGGCCAAACAGGGGCCACGTAATTTAATTGATAGTTAAAAAAGGGTTTTTTGTTAATAACTTTTTATTACAACAAGCTATTTAAATTTCCTTTATTTTAAGCAACGCGGATGAAAATTCCTCACAAAAAAGTATATCGCTATTTTTTTGCTACCTATTATACTTTTTGAGTTATTTCCAAAAAACCGTAATTACATATATATAATTGTTAATAACAAGAAAAGCTCAAGGTTATATTCGGGGGAAACTTAGGGGCTTACTATTGAGCCCATTTAAAAACGATTTATACAAAAATTTCGGAGTTCGCACGTTTTGTCCACATTTGCCTTTTTTTTAAGCACTGCAAATGGCCTAGTGTGACGAATGATTAGAAGATCGTGGTAGAAAGTTCAAATCTTGACGAATCCAATGTTGTCCTTATCTTGCTATCAAAACAAGTCTATTTAAAGGTTATGTGCCTTTAAAAAGTGAGTTTGAGTCATTTCCTTATGCTTTCTAGCGGCATCAATTAATTGATTTAGACAACTACGCGTTCTGGGAGCCACTTGCCACGCCGCACACGCGCCTCTTAATTTCGGGATCACAGGGTCTTCGCCCCACGTTGGGCGCCACTTGCCACCCCGCACACGCGCCTCTTCCCCGCCGCGGAACCGCCCTCTTGCCTAGCCAAGCCTATAGGCCTTACCAGCGTGTTCCCCTTTCTATTTTTTATTCTATTTGCCCTTAAATAAATTTTGCGCGCATAAGTGGACAAGAATAGGAAATACAATCACTTTCCTAATTCTTATAAGTTGTTTGTAATTAATACACTTTATTTTATTTTACTAGCTCTAGTCAGACTCCTTCTCGGGATCGTGCCATTTGGAGTTATTTTGTCACACACAAGAATTAATATAACCTTATATTCTAACTTAATTTTAGAGCACTGGTTAATTTTTGGTATTGGATATTTAACTTATAAATGAAAGAAATTAAGATATGCAAATAAAACCTTTTTATTTTAAAAAACAAATTAATTTTGCTTTCGCAACTGCTTCAAATCTTGAAACAAATATAATAATGATATTTATACCTATTGTAATATTTACATTTATTTCGCAAGGCTTTTATACCATTGTAAGAATAGGGAATATTCCGGAATGTTTTACTTTTATAGTTTCCCCTGAATTTACTATTATTTTACTTATTCTTTTTGAATTTAATTCTAAAACTTTATTAATGGATTTTATTTAACTTTAAAATATAGCTTGGTTATTTGCTACTCACAAATATGATTTATTGCGGCTTTTCTCCTTGGTGGTTTAAGCCTTGGAATGAAGTCCTTGATCCTCTTCTCTCCCCTAGGATTTCTCCTCTTCTTTAAGGTAGAGCGATTTCTTACGGCCCGCTGATCTGTACCGGAGTTGGTGATTTTTGCCGACCTACTGCTGCTTCTGCAAACTTTAACGTGGTCCTCATGTGGCTATCAAAACGCAACTGAAATTATTTTTTCTTCCCCCAACATCGTTCGGTCTAATTTGGAGTCAAGAGACTTACTCTGCCTTTTTTTGAGTAACTTTGTTTCTCATGTGTTTTCTCTGGGTTTCTACGTTGTAGAATTTTCCTTTAATTATTTAAATTAGGTCCCACGACTTTTTTTTTCATTAATTCACTTTGATTTCGTCTATAATTATGTATTTCCTTTGCAGAACAATAAGTAATTGTATTGGCTTCGGTGGTGGTAGAATGACGTCATGTCTTCAGCCTCCCTTCGCTGTGTTTACCCAACCCATTCTGGTCTGTACTGGAATCTTATACTTTTTGTATTTAATTCTTTCGAAGTGCTCTAATTTCGTAACCCCTGGTCCGATTTCTTATTTCTTTGGCTCATTGGATTCTTGACCATCTCCTGATTCTTTCCTCCTCAAGAGTTGTTGTTGTAGGGTTTCTGGTTCCCCAGTTATCGCCTTCGTTTGTTTTCTTTAAATTTTGAATTTTATTTTTTCCAAATTGGTCTAAATTGAAATTTTCTTGGTTCTATCCTTTTCTCCTGGTTCCCAAACTTCCAAAACTGTTCTTCTTTTTTCTCTCCTTCACTTTGGCACGTTTCTGTGGCCTGTTTTGTGTGACTCATCGAATTTTGGATTTGGCAACCCCCTTTTTGGTTTATGCCCCCTTCTCACATGGTATTTTACATTGAAATATTTATTACATATTATTTCGTATATATTTATTTCTATATACCTTTATTTCCCTTTATTTAATTGGTTATTTTATTTTATCTATTTTTGAACCTTTTCTTTCAAAAATATTTAATGATGTTAATTTATTTTTTGTTAATTATGATAAATTTATTATTCTTTAATTTATCCCCAATTTAGGCTTTTGAATTATTTTAATTTGTTACTTTTAGCATTTTTCACCTACGTCTTTGTTTTATAACTTCTTAATTATTTTTATTAAAACAATTCTGTTAATTACTTTTTATTTTTTATTTGCTTCTTCTCCTCTATTCATTTCATTAAAAAGAATTTACAAATTTTTATCTCTTAAAATATTAACATGGTGTCTTATGGAGCATAGCAACAGTACCTTGATTTGCAGTACTGGACAAAACTCGACATGAATTTTCCTGTCGGTTTCTCTTAGAATAATTCACTGAGCCTTGCTTCTATTGCGTTTAACATTGACTAGGCCTAGGCCTTCAATTTACAATATAATTATTTTAAATTACTTCATTTCACTTTACATATATATTTTTCCCTTTATAATTACTTACAATGTGTTATTATATTTATTACTTATCCTAATTTTGCATATTTAGGCCTTCTGGCTTCTATTTACAACTTTTTGTTTTAGGCCTAATTACTCTTGGTAATTAGCCCATTTGTGTCGGGTTTTTGCCCGGTGCAATATGTAAATATACCTTTTAGAAGAAATTTGAAAATACAAAAATTTAATTTTAAAACAAAATTCTAAAACCTTTCCAATGGTTTTTGTTTTATTGAGATTGGATAATATTTAGTAGGTGAAATATTCAATACAAGTTGTGTTGTCTGAGGCTACTCAATTGAGCAGTCTGCCACTTAGCCGATTAAACAAAACAAAAATATAATAACCCAAATAAGGGAGCTGCAGCCCCCACAGCCCCCCCCCCCCCCGGGATCCCCCAATGAAACAAACAACCACATTTTACCTCTTTATAATATTAAATACTAACTTAGTATAGATTAGTTCTATAACTCATATTTAAAAAAAAATTACTTACAAGAAATTATAATGATTGAAGTTATAAACATAACTACAAACTATAATCTACACTGGGTTTACAGATGATGGGTGAAATCAACTGTTATATTATATATTACTCACGTACGTACGGATGTACACTCGCTTTTATAGGAGTTGATAAAAACAATTTACAGGATTGAGTAATTTTCCCAAATTATTTTAATATTTATCATCACAATGATTGATTATAAATTTAACAATGTATTGTGATCATGTGCTCATCAAAAATCTGTAGGGTCGTAGACTACATGAATTGAGGTTATGTTATTGTTAATGTGTCCAATGGATGTACTAACGAACACAGAAAAATAATAGAAGGGTGACTTGAGCCGAAAGCTGTCGCCACCCGTATAGCACTGCCTACCACAAGATGGCGTCCGCTACGGATGAGTCACTGTAGTAGCGCGCGCCTAGACCAATAAGAAATCACCTTTACAAAACCATAACATTTTTAGGTCAATGAGACTGTCAGCTTAGATAGGCTAAGTTATGTTTTTTTCATATTCAGCTTGTAAAATGTCTTTACACGCATTTACTATTTTGGTGTCATAAAAGCAAAGTTCTGTACATAAAATATTGTTTGTTAAATAAATACAGTTACAACCTTACTCTGACTTTATTGTTTACTAGGGGCTCTGCCCCTTTACGCTTTGCGTCCCAACCCCGCCTCAGATGGCTGCTTCACTTCGCACGCAGTTGGAAAATTCGCTAAAGAATCTCGTTAATCTTTGGCTCGTTTGTAAAATTATGAAACCAGGCTTAAATATATTAACAGTAATTACAAAATTAATTATAACCTCAAATACATGCTTTAGAAACGTGAGAGGCTTTTATTACGATTTTAGTCCTAGTTCTATTACCATCTGTCATCTAAAGTTTTGAAACCAGGCCTAAATATAGAAACATTATTGCAGGATTAACATAACCTCAATTCTATGTTTCAGAAATATGCCAGGCCTATATTACAAAATTGACTATTAGAATTTATCCATCTTTGCCAAGTTTACCTTTTATTTGACAAAATAAATTGTTAAATCAGGCCCAATTTATTCTAATTCCAACGTGCTAAAACAGTATAAATTGGCTTGTTTATAAACAACTGTTTTGATCACTTTATTTACTATTTTGTTGTTAATTTGTAACCAACATGGCAACCCATAAGACCCTATGTTAAAATTTTTCAACTTTTAACCCTCAAAGTGGCCGACGCAGTCTCTCGGGCGCAAATGCAACCCGCTCGAACCTAAGCGAGAATTTGCATAATCGATAATTTAATCCACTTAAAATCACAAAATCGTAATAAAACTGGCACCATTGGAAAGGAAATGAACTAAACTTTAATTTTTGTATTTACAACTTTTTCGTAAAACGTATATTTACATACGTAATCATCGTTTTAAAATATGCATATCGGGCTACAGCTATTTCCGCACGCGAATCTGCATACAATTGTACTGTTTTCCCACTACTTCAACGGGCAACACCATCTACAGAAGTATTTCTATCGAGATTATAAAGCTACCATTGGATTCGTCAAGATTTTGGTGCCTTCCAATCAGATGTCACTGCTTTACAGGATTAATTCAAAAGATTTCTGTAAACCCTTGCGATTGGACAGTTTTTCAACCAATGAAACAGCCCTTTTGTCAACAGAGATAATGCCTACAATTCCATATGTTTTTACAGACTTCTTGATACCATTTTGTAGAGAATCGTTCGATCTTTTTAACTGTTTGTCTAGACAGCAGTGGAAGTACATAATTAGGACAGTCTGGCGAGACCGGCCGGCATTTGTCGCTCCCACGGTATTCAAATGACTCTTTCTGCAAGTAGTATATCGACCGGCGACGTTTCATTAGATTGATGGCATTTTGTTATTCAAATAAAGATAACTCAAACACTTTTGTGAACTAAGGAAAGACAAGTATACCATTCTTTTCTTTGATTTATCCTCTACACTTTGTTATAATAATATTTCTTTTTTGGCAAAGCATACATTAGTAAATAAAGTTTCAATCTAGGCCCAGTTTTGTTAGCGTAGTGTATTTGGAACATAAA
>JAGFPH010027214.1:0-10110 GCA_018207615.1 Philaenus spumarius | reverse complement strand
GTATCGCACCATGTGGGAAGTGGGTGACACACCTGGGAAGGAGTCGACTGGCCAGAACGTTCTAGAAGCTTACAAAATATTTGCAGAATGTTCTAAAATCTTATGGAATGTTGGAAAATGTTGTGGAATGTTCAAGAATGTTATAGAAACTTTCGGAATGTTCCAGAATGTATGAGAATTCTTATTCAAGAAGAACGTTTCGGTTTGAAACTACAGGGGGTGGGTTCAGAGACATGGGTGTCAAAAGAGTGTATCGCACCATGTAGGAAGTGGGTGACACACCTGGGAAGGAGTCGAGACTGGCCAGAACGTTCTAGAAGCTTACAAAATATTTCCAGAATGTTCTAAAACCTTATGGAATGTTGGAAAATGTTGTGGAATGTTCAAGAATGTTATAGAAACTTCCGGAATGTTTCAGAATGTATGAGAATTCTTACTCAAGAAGAAGCTTAAATTGGAAGCAGATTGATTTGGACGAAACTCACTATACGTTTTTGGTCCTGTGAACTCTTGGGCAGTCCTCAAACGGGTCGTTGCCTATGCTACGCGTGAGAGAGGCGTTTGAAAATAACGATTGTCGTTTCCCTCGTTCTACGTCCGCACACGGGTCGTCAAGCTATCGTCAAGGAATCGACAGCTCCTCCGAGTTCTCCCTTCCAACTTTCAGGGTTATGTTAACAACATCAATCATTACAATTTCTTGTGAACTATATGTTTTAAATATGAGTTATAGAACTAATATATGATATAATACGTTATAATATTTGCTTTGAGGTTAGAAAGTGTATATAAATACGACCTTTTACTATCAATATATTTGTTTATACAATTTTAAAGAAGAGATACCTATTCGTTTAACTTCGGAAAGATTCGTACATCTTCATATAACATATAAACATTTTCCATTATTAATTTCTTCACTATAATATAATAACTGTTAAATCATTTGATCTATTAATATGAAATAAAAAGAGATTAAAATATAATATTTGTATCTTTCTTTAAATCTATAATAACGTTTATAATACAAAATTTTAACAAATAGGCCTACAGTTTTATAATCCTTATAATATATGATATATATTTATAGGATATGACTGCATTTAAAAAATACATAAATTATCTTTTGCCAATTTCCACATACACTTTCTCTACAACATTTTTTCTCGTATAACTAGGTTAAACATAATTCCCTTTATTTTTCAACCTCCCCTTCGAATTGAATGTTTGCAACCACCCACGTGCGTAATAGTTAAGCTTGAGGGCTGCACTGCACAAATCTTGAAACGCACCTACAACGAAACGACTACGCTTCTCACTCTTGACGATTACTTGACGCCCCGTTAGCGGTCCCCCAATCATTTGCCTAGGCAAAAACGACCAGGCGTACTGATAACGCTTCCTTGACGATAGCACAACGACCCGTGTGCGGACTGCCTTAATATTTATCCGATATTTCTTTTATTTATAAATATCTACTACTGATAGTTTGACAAAAAAATTAAGGCTTTTCAATAAATGCCTTTGATTTGAATCAAAGACATTTGTAATGAAAGAAAATCGTGTTCTCAATAAAACGGAATAAAATGCACCGTCGAAACATTTCTATTGTAATTTTCTGCAGATTGCATACAATTAAGAACTTTAAACAATAGCTTTCAGACATAAAAAGCTTATTTTGTTTGTCGTTAAAAATAAAAACACATTGTTCCTTGAACATTTTATGTAAAGTTTACAGGAATCGACATTTTCTATGCTCACCGTATTGAAAATATATCTAAAATCTAACTATTTGGTATATTTTTAAACATTTTAATTAGTTCTTCATTTTTAAAACTACTACCACTGCTATGGATATAAAGTCTAACGTATTATAATCAAAACTAACCTATCTCGGTCCACGCTAAGTAGCAAGTCGAAACAAACTGTCAAAATATCACAGCTGAGATTGTTCACGCCACAACGTCGGAGGAACTAATGATTATATATCAAAGAGTTGACAGACGATGTAATCTTATCTGAAACTTTAGGTAAGTAAAGTATGCCGTAACGTGCCTACGCATCCGGTATCGCGCATCAAATTAGTTCACACGTGCTGAACTAGTCAACACAACTCCATTGTTTTTTTGTTATAGCGGAGTTAATACAGAATTTTGGCAATTAATTTCCGTGAGTTTTAACGCACGGCTGTTGAAATTATTTTAATACATTTGCATTACTTTTTGTAGTAAAATTTCAATTGCAAACATTTCTGCCGCCTCCTCTACAGTCGTACTCCTTACAATACCATCCACGGAAGATAAAGGGGCTTTCTCTTTAAAGCTACTCATAGTTTCCTAAAAGTTGTTAAAATGTTTAAAAAGATATATAGGGTGTTCCAAAAATATACGAAAAGTAATATATCTTATATTTTTACAAACAAACAATAACGTCCAGGGCTGTCCCTTGGTCTCATAAAATAAATAACTGTTTGAAGTGTTGCTTTTTTATTATTATTTTTCTCTTTACAGTTATTTGTAAGCTATTAAAACCTATAATCATTATTAAATGATAATGGGAAAGCTTCAAACAATTAACGAAAAAAAATGTATACATTATTTATTTGAAAAAAAAACGTTTATAAGTTAATAGGTCACCTCATAAAAATGGGAATGAGTTAAAAATGAATAGCTTGAAGAAAATAGGTACTGTACGTGTAAAATATGAATACTAGCTTTATGAAAATGGGTATGAATTAAATAAGGGTTGCTTAATAAAATAGGAATGAGTTTAAATATTGCTTGTTTCATAAACATAAATATGATTTGCTTCATAAAAATAGGTATCGAGTCAAATTTGGGTTGCTTAAAAAAAGAGTATGAGTTGAATATGGGTAGCTTTATAAAAAGGATATGCATTATATATGAGTAGTTTCATCAAAATAATTAGTATACGTTAAATATGGTTTGCTTAATATAAAATGTATGGTGATGTTATATTATATGATTGATTATATGGTTAATGTATGCTTAATGTTATATATGGTTTGTGTATGAGGTTAAAATGGGTAGCTTCATAAAAATGGGAATGAGTTAAATAACGGTAGTTACATAAAATGGATGCGAGTAAAATACGAATAGTTTCATAAAAATTGAAATGAGTTAAAACTAATAGCTTCATAAAAGTGGGAATGAGTTAAACATGGGTAACTTCGTAATAATGGGCATAAGTTAAATACGGTAGTTTCGTAAAAATGGGTTTTAATTAAAGAAGGGTAGCATCATAAAATAGGGTATGAGATAAATATGAGTACCTTCAAGAAATAAGGATGAGTTAAATATGGGTAGCTAGGTAAAAATGTGTATGATTTAAATATTGGTAGGTTCATAGAAATGGGTAAGAGTGAAATATGGGTCAGTTCGTAATAATGGGCATAGTTAAACACGGGTAGTTTCGTAATAATGGGTATGAGTTAAATATGTGTAGCTACAAAAAATAGAAGTAAGTTATGTATGGGTAGATTCATAAAACTGAGTATGAGTTAAATATGAGAAACTTCGTAATAATGGGCAAGAGTTAAATACGGGTAGATTTCGTAATAAAGGAAATGAGTTAAATATGGGTACCTTCATAAAAATAGGTATGAATTAAATATGGGTAGCTTCTAATAAATGGGTATAGGTTAAATATCTGTTGCTTCATAAAATGGTAATGAGTTAAAAAGGGTACTTTTGTAAAAATGGTTATCAGTTAAATGTGGAAAGACTCATAAAAATGGGTATGGGTTTAATATGAGTAATCTATCTTCAATAAACGGAAACGAGTTAAATATGGGCAGGTTCATAAAAATGGGTATGCGTTAATATGGGTAGGTTCATAAAAATGGATATGAGTTAAATACAAGTAGTTTAGTAATAATAGGTATGAGTTAAATATGGGTACCTTCGTAAAAATGGGTATGCATTAAATATGGATAGCTTCTGATAAATGGATATAGGTTAAATATGTGTTGTTTCATAAAATGGCAATGAGTTAAAATGGGTACTTTTGTAAAAATGGTTATCAGTTAAATATGGGTAGGTTCATAAAAAATAGGTATGCGTTAAATATACTGTAAGTAGTTCATAAAAATGGATGAATTGAGTATGGGTACTTCCGTAAAAATGGGTATGAATTAAATATGGGTAGCTTCTGAAAAATGGATATACGTAGGTTAAATATGTGTTGTTTCGTAAAAATGGGTATGAGTTAAATATTGGTAACTTCGTAATAATGGGAATGAGTTAAATGAGAGTAGTTTCGTAATAATGGGTATGAGTTAAAAAATATGGGTACCTTCGTAAAAATGGGTAGCTTCTAAAAAACGGGTATCAGTTAAATATGTGTTTTTCATTAAAAAATTGTATGAGTTAAATAAAAATCGTTGTGTGGGTGTCTAAAAATGGTGTTTTTCGTGAATTAAATATTACAAAGCTTGTCATTGTCTTTATGAGTTAAAACTACAATTTTCTTGTGATTAAGTTAAAATTTGCATACCTACATTCGCACATGCTTTAATCGCCTCCCTCCGTAAAATACTAGGCCTACTGAATCCGCCTTTGTTGGCTTCCCTGGCATGGCTTGTGTAAAATGTCAGAATATTCCATCACTTTTTCAAAATCTGTAGGCCTATATTAACGCAATGCAAGAACAAACTGCTATCCATCTTCCATTGAACTTACTGTATATTTATACAGATGTGGGTCGATTACTTTTGATACCCAGCCAACTTCACTAAATCTTACTGTTTTTTTTGCAGAATCGGAATAAAATAGAACGGGTCGAGTGCATCTGGCTTGTGCCTGTTCAGAATAGCCCGAAATTTGATTTAATAATTTTGTCCGACGCTATTTAGAGTGCATAATCCACTTCACACAAACAACATAAAGATTTTCTGTTTACACTCCGTTTTTGTCTCGTGTGTGTTCGTGAGTGTTTTTTATAAACTATTTGAGGGTACGAGTATTTATACTATTTCCTAGATAAAATCAAAGTGACCATTTTGTTTAAAATGGCAGCAGTTTACATCTATAAAGCACAATTTATATTTTCAATCAAAAAAATAAACAAACGAGAATTTCATACAAATCCAAAAATATTATTTCCATATTTGCCTTTCGTTCTACTGATTCAAAAATTGGTTTACCTTGTCAAAAGTAGTTCAATTTTTCAATTATCGCTACAGTGTTTCGCTTCAACATGAGGCATCCTCAATCGTAGCACACGTAAAACAAAAACACGTTCACTTTGCGCATATATGTACATACACATATAAACACATAAAATTGCACACCGAATTGGTATTTGTGATTTTTTTATAATTTTGTTCCTAGATGTGAACACTTCTTAGTGCTGTTTTGGAAACCAGTTAGAGCTCAACTGATTTTAATTTGAGATTGTCTACTGGTTACCCATAAATAAACTCTAGAAGTAAAAAAATGTGGGTAAAATTAACAAATATCAACCCGGTATGCAATTTTATATGTGTATGTGTTTATGTATATATCTCCGCGAAATTTGTTTTGAGTGTGCTACAAATGTTGATGTCTCCTGACGAGGCGAAACAGCTGTAGAAGAAGAAATAGTATTTACATTCGCAAGAACACAATTCTATTAAACTGCGTTTACATGTTATATTAATTTAAATTATAAAATATTCAGTGCTGTTAATCGATTCACAAAGTAAAATATTTATTTATTCAATTAGGGAGAGCAGCCTTTATGGATGAGCCGTCGAATGACTCAGAATACGTTTCAACCCAGTACTATTTATTATATGATATAATCAACTCCTTGAGTCAAATGTAGACTTTTGTTGGTTATATTTGAATTACTTGTTCCTACATGTTTCACCTCCACAAGCAGTATCTTCAGGCCGGTGAATTTTAAAATGAATTTTTATAAACAAATTTTATGTTTACATTAATTGGGCATAAGCCTTCTTTCAATTCGTTTTGAAAATCTTCAAAGTAGGGCACTTAGTTTTTTTTAATACTAGTTTACTACCTGTGGAGTGGAACGGAGGAGGAAGCCGGGGAGGGGTTGTCGCACAGGATTACCAAACTTCAACGAGAATAAAATGACGTACACTACTTCATTCAGTCCGTTAGTTTAGCCAAATAATATCTCATAATAAGCAAATGTAACAACGATTAAATGGGAAAATAATTTTGACATTAACCTATAAGGTAAAATAAACAACATAATTAAAACATTATTGACATAAATGACTTATAAAAAGAGGAAGAACTTTACAAAATAGTAGAAATTAGTTATTTGTGTGTTCGCTACAAACATAAACTAATATTAAATTTATATATAATATTGGAGGGTACGTGCCCCCCCCCCCCCCCCCATGCGACGCCTATGATGGCTGACAACAATGAATACTTTTAGTTCTCTCTAGTAGCCTTCTTTGGAGCTATGCTATTTTTAATTGTAAACTAAAAATTGCATGACAATTTAAATAATCGAAAATTTTTTAATTTTAAATTTTTTTTTAAATTATACCTTCAAATTTTCCTTATATACGAAATATTAAACCGTTTCCAGACTTTCCGAACACCCGGTATGTACAGATTTTGCATATTTTCAAGGAGTTTTTATAAAAGTTCGAGTAAAATAATAAAGTAGGTTTAAAGCAAAGTTTTATTTAAAAAAGTTAGTTTATAAATTCAAAACTAAGAAAACTTCGGAGTTTAATTGTAGTCCAACTTATAATTTTTATTTTTTTTAAGCTGTAGGAGACTAATATTTTAATGTATTACTTCATGACTTCCTGTCAAAAATTTGGTCTACTTTCGGCAATTTTTTTTTTTTTTTTGCTAACGATCTCGTCCAAGTGACTTAGACAACCAACGTGTTTACCAAATTTGGACCAAATCCGACGTAAAATGCGTCCATTAGAGTGCGCACACATACATACATAAATATATACATACATATATACCGTATATATATATGATTTTTACTGACACTCCAAAACGTGTTCTGGGGACCATGATCGGTGCTCATTTGCTACTCCCGACCTTGGGTCTTATTATAAAGGCCACTGCAATAGCTCATTTTTGCTATGGAAATTCGCTAAAAACTGTATCAATATGAACTACTATAGTAGTAGACCGCACGACCACTCCAGTGTTAATCAACCCGTTAGAACAGTGTGCATCCAGTACACTAATGCAATCACAACAATGCGCAGGGGTCGACGAAGCAGGTGTTTCACTCTGCTGAAAGAACCATCTCCCACGATTATCCTTTACAGTCGCTTATCATATTTTATATTTCCGTGTGGACATCAATTCAAAACAATTTCGCCTACACAACGCCTTCTCGATATGCATCATAAAGAAATATAGAACAAGTTATTTACTTTCAGCGATAGTGATATCTATTGAATCAACATTTAAATTTGCCAGCCTTGAAACACAACATGGCTATGATACAGGAAACATAAAACTCAGTTAAACCTTGCATTGAGATAAACGATATTAAGCCTAAGTCTAGGAAATACTAAACCGCCTAGATTTAGTTTAGGTCAAGGTCGTTTCGGGACAATATTTAATTATATTGTATTGGGGGAGTATTTGACTTGTGAATCATTCTGTACTAATTGAAATTCTGAATGTTTATATTCTACAGTGACTTCCGCAATTCTTGTTGATATTATTGGCGTATTGCCTTGGAATAGGCTAGTAAGAGCTTTGCGATACGATTCTAATTCTGTACTATAATTTATGAATAGATCGTACGGTTTTCAGGTCAACATTTTTAAATATATTATTATATTACTAAAACTTTGTCCAAAATTAACATACATTTCAAAACTGTTTGTATATACGTTTGAAAAAATCATATCACATAGGAGATAAGACGTTATTAAAAAGTGTTATAATTATTAAATAATTCGACCTCGCAGCTGACTCAATTAGAGCGATTTTCCAAAATTAAATTTATATATGTTTTTAGGGTTTCAAACAACTGGAAAATTGATCAACTCACGTAGCTGCTGCCATCATGTACCAAATATATTGCCATCGGTCACCAAGGTAAAAGCCGTGGATTTAATTCTGGTATTTTTACGGTATTTTACGTTTTGATTGTTTTTGGAGGAACCAGATGGACTATAAAGTCACATAAAAAAACAAAATGTGCAGAATTATTTCATATGTCTATTTTTTAAAAGAAATCTTCAAAAAGTTTATTTCTAGTACGAAAAATCTCAAAATAATTTTACTTCCGGTCAAAAATTTAGTCTACTTCCAGTCAATTTTTTTTGCTAACGAACTCGTCCAAGCGACTTAGAAAACCAACCTGTGTACCAAATTTGGACCAAATCTGACATAAAATGTGTCCGTTAGAGTGCGCACACTTATACATAAAGTTACTTCAGGTCATTTTTTTTTAGCTAACGAACTCGTCCAAGCGACTTAGAAAACCAACCTGTGTACCAAATTTGGACTAAATCGGACATAAAATGCGTCCGTTAGAGTGCGGACACTATAGGGGAAAGTATCCGAATATGAGATATGGCAATATCTCCTTTGGGAGGTGGTGTCCTCTATCCGTAATAGCTGGAACTACTACTTCGAACCTACCCTTTCTACTTTCAGCACAGACTTCCGCCATTTTGTCAACAACTTAGCTTGGAAGTGTTGTTTTGTTTAGTTGAGCTTGTGAAAAGTTTTTCAACCATCATCTTTATCGAGTAAATTCATCTTCAAAGTAAGTTTATTTCATATTACTCTATCTTAAGTTAAAGAGGACAAACAAATGTTCAATTTACAAGTTTAGGTTTTGTATTTGATTGTTTTAATCATTTTTTGGTAAAGCTTGTCGGATCCTAATATGACATATGACGCTTACCCTAACATGAGGTACCTCATATTAGGTAACAAGTGTCTCATACTAGGTTCTAAGTTGAAACGAAACAATTTAAATTTATTTTCAACATTTTCATTAGTTATAGGTAGATCTGAAGTAAATAGAAATATGCGGAGTGAGTGTATAAAATTGCATATACAGTAAATTAAACGATTTTGTATATTTTTTTGTTACAGATGCCAAATGAGAAGAGGAAAAAATGGGATCGATCGCAGATGTTGAGAGCCGTTAATTCAGTGAGAAACAAGGAAATGGGATACCTTAAAGCCTCTAAGATATATAATGTTCCTAAAGGTACGTTGGAACGATATGTTTAAGATCCTCGTTCAGTTGAGGAGTTACTTAATGTTCCTTTAGGGAGAAAACCTGTTCTGACTTTGTCTTTGGAACAGGATCTGTTAAAATATTGTATAGAAATGGAGAATAACTATTTTGGCCTAAGAACTAGTGATATAAAGGTTATGGCATTTCAGCTTGCCATAAGAAATGGTATTGAACACCCTTTTAGTTCCGATAAAGGTTCAGCCGGAAAAATGTGGTTGAGGGCTTTCCTTAAAAGGCATCCTGAACTATCTATGAGAACTCCACAAGGAATCTCGTCTGCCCGGGTAAAAGGTTTCAACCAAGAAAATGTTAGTATATTTTTTGATATTTTTGAAAAAGAAACGAAAAAAATAATTATTCTCCCCATCGCTTATTCAATGTCGACGAAACAGGAATTACTATAGTGCAACATAAACATAGCAAAGTAGTAGGCCTTAAAGGAAAAAAACAAATTTGTTCTTTGAGCTCCGTGGAGAGAGGTAAATTAATTACAGTTGTAACAGCAATGAATGCCTATGGAACATTTATCCCACCTTTAATTGTATTTCCTCAAAAAATATGCCTTTGCCTTTGATGGAAGGCACACCAGCTGAATGAATTTGGGCCTGCCATCCATCTGGGTTGATCCAGACCGATATTTTTACGAAATGGCTGGAACATTTTATAAAATATACCAAGCCTACGAAGGAGGATCCAATTTGATTAGTCCTGGATGGACACTATAGCCATACAAGAAATGTAGAAGTAATAGACATGGCTAGGTCTAACTACATTTCCATAGTATATCTACCTCCACACTCAAAGCACCGAATGCAGCCTTTAGATGTAGGGCCTTTATGTCTCCCTTGAAAACCTACTATGCTCAAGAAATAGAAAATTGGCTCA
>JAGFPH010027211.1:0-10111 GCA_018207615.1 Philaenus spumarius | reverse complement strand
ACAGTCCCCGGAACAAGGAACAAAATTGATAGTAAGCTCCAAATAAATGATTTTGTTATTATCCATGACAGTTTTAGCTCAATTTTTCCCACTCATAAGCCCGTGTGCAATTATTGAGCTATATCGTTCGAAAGGTAATTAAAGTTACTACAATCCTGTGCAAAAGTTATTCAGGTAAAGTCCTCGGAACAAGGAAATAAATTGATACGAAGCTCCTGTTAAATGATTTTTTCACTATCCGTGTAAGGTTTTTGCTCAATTTCTCCCACTCATAAGCCCATGTCCAATTTTGAGCTATATCGGTCTAAAGGTAATTAAGTTTACTACAATCCTGTGCAAAGGTAATTCAGGTACAGTCGCCGGAACAAAGAACAAAATTGATACGAAGCTCCAAACAAATGATTTTGTCACTATCAGTGTAAGATTTTTGCACAATTTCTCCCACTCATAAGCCCGTGTGCAGTTTTTGTGCTATATCGTTCGAAGGGTAATTATATTTAATACAATCCTGTGCAAAGGTAATTCAGGTACAGTCCCCGGAACAAAGAATAAAATTGATAGGAAGCTCCTGATAAATGATTTCTTCACTATCTGTGTAAAGTTTTTGCTCAATTTCTCCCACTCATAAGCCCGGTGCAATTTTTGAGTTATATTGTTCGAAAGGTAATTAAATTTACTACAATCCTGTGCAAAGGTAATTCAGGTACCATCCCCGGAACAAAGAACAAAACTGATAGAAATCTCCTGATAAATGTTTTTTGTATTATCAATGTAAGGTAATTACGCAATTTCTCCCACTCATAAACCCAAGTGCAATTTGTGAGCTATATCATTCGAAAGACAATTAAATTTACTATAATCCTGTGCAAAGATATATTTGGAACAATTTCCGCAACAAGGAACAAAATGCATAGGAATCTCTCATTATATAATACTAGGTATTCTCTGATAAGAAAATTCGGCTATAGTAATGCGGCAGTGCTGCTTACGGGTTTTTTTTTTTATTTATTTAGTCAAATTATCTTATAAATATGTACTACCTGTTGTAACTATTACAATCAGGCAGGGGTTTACTAAATATAATCAGAATTTACTAACACACTTTCAATAATTGGAAACGTAAAGCCATTTATAGCCGTATATTTTGTACCATTAGAGCCTTTTTAGATCTTGTTTTTCTATAAATTTGCATTTATTTTATTTACATATACGCCTTGTTTTTTTATTCTTAAAGACTCAGCCTCTGCAAAGGTCTTTGGATAAGAATTGTATTAAAAATTTAGTTGCTATTTATAATATTAGGTAAAAGTATAAAGTGTAATAATTGTATTAAATACCGTATTATAAAATAAATTGCCAATTATAATTAATTATAATTTAGATTTTTTTATGGATTATTTTTAAATTATAATGATTAAATAAAGAGGGGTCCATAGGCGTGGGGGGTGGGTAATTTATTTATTATGCAAATAATAATTTATGAACAGATTATTTTTTTAAATAGTACTGAAGTGTAAATTAAGTATGATTTTATGTATAGGAAGTTTTGATTATTTAAATTTATTCGATAGCACTTTGTTTCAATATTTGTTTACACTTTTAAGTTATAAGTTAGTTTTTTTCTACAACCAATGGCCACTGTATATATAACTTGTTTCATTTTTATACTTACGAAAAACAACCAATTATACAAATGTTTAATTCATAATATTAGTTAAGGAAATTTAATTAATTTATGAAAAACGATAATGCACTGAACAAAAATCTAGCAGAGAATGTCTATCGTGTTCTTCCAATAAATTCAGTATTTTCTTAAATTACTCCAAATATTCACAAATAAAACAACTTTTGCCTGTTTATATAGTTATTATAGACTCATGCTTTGAAATTGTGTTTAGTTACAAAGTCTACAACATAATGCAACTACCTCCAAATGCAAAAGACGAATCTACATCTTATTTCATATTAATACTTCTCATGTTTATATCATCGATATTCAAACCATACTTTCGCTAAAGCGTCAAAATCTGCGTGACAAAGAACATTTTCCGTTTTCTTTACATATTCCCTTTGCACAACGAAAGCACGAATCCTCTCAATAAAGCTGATATTTTTTCGACTGTGAAATAAATATTTTACATAGCAGATTGGATTAAGAATTTGCATTTAGGTTATGGTGAAGTGCTTCGAGATGATTGATTTTCAAATTTATATCCGTCTAATTTAATGTGTAAGTATTAAAATTAACATATTCAAATGTTTACCTAATGTATGTGCTGAAATAAATAATAACGAGGGTCGATTAAATTAAATATTGCAATTTATAAAGCAACTAAAACGAAATAAACTGTTGTATTTATTTTACAGTAATAATTAAGGATGGTCAGATTACCTTATTTATTTCAGATATTACGAATAACATATCAAGAGTACGTATACGTAATAAACTCGTATGTTTCCTATTATTTTATTATTTTAAAAAACCTTTAAAATAGTTTTGTAAACTCTAGTAGCAGCCCTATCACCTACCCCTATACCTAGACATTAAATATTATTTACAATCTAAGCTTTATGATTATGAACAAATTATTTGTTGGACAGTCTCAATTAAATGTTTGTTATATGACTATTTTTTTAAAACTACATTTACAGTTTGAAATTATTCTAATTACAATTACGTAAAAACATACTGTACATCAGTAGCCTATAGTATGAACATAAAGTGAATGCTAAAAGTTCTGGTAAAAATCGTCGAATCAATAAATCAGTTTAAAGAAAATGTTTGCCTGTAAAGAGTATACTAATATTTTTATCCATTTAAAATATTTCTTAATCTATGCTAATAGTATAAAGAGGTAAAATTTGTTTGTTTGTATGAAGGGGGTAATCTCAGGAACTACTGAACCGATTGAAAAAATTGTTTTACTAATAGTGATTAAAAATCTACACTATCCCTGAGTAACATAGGCTATAATTAATTTTGATAAAACATTTTTTATTTCAATATTTGTAAATTTAGTCGGAAAAAATCTTAGGTTAGTCCTAGACTGATGAATCGTCACATTTATTACCATAGCAACCAATTGAATAAAGTAACAGATAAAACAGCTGTTTCCTTTGAAGCAGTTATTTAAGTTTTTAACTATTAGGATAGGTTTTTATTAAAGTGTAAACCTGAACCTTGGTGGTTCTTTTAACCTTTATTATAACTGCTGTTATAAAAATATACGAAATAATTTTATTTGAACATTTAACATTATTTACCATCTTACCTTTGGGGTTATTATTAATAATAATTATTATAAAGAGGTAAAATGTGTTTGTTTATTTGTTTGTACGCAGTGGGTAATCTCTGGAACTACTGAACCGATTGAAAAAATAGTTTTACTAATAAAAATCTACACTATCCTTGAGTAGGATTGAATTCATTTTGATTTAAGGGTTAAAACATCCCATAAAACAATAAATATTAATTGTAAAATCTTTCCTTAAAGCCAGAGAGCTGAAATGTTGTACATTTATTTCTTACAAGATACTTAGAAAAATTAAATTAGATTTGCATTTTTTTGCATGCCGATAAGAGATGAAAATATAGTAACAACCCCTATACAAAATGTTGATTGGTATACTTTCATTAAAGCTAGAGACCTTAATACATTAAGGAATTTTAAAATAATAAACCACTATGTCGCATCCTAATTGAAATAAATAAGAAATTTTAGAATTTAATAGTAGAGCCTATTTACATAAAATAAACTGTTTGCATTTGTTTCGACGCGATTAACCGCGGTGATTGGCGAGCGAAGCGAGCAGGGATCGAAGCCCTCTAGTTTAAAATAATTTAAGTAGCTCAGCCGATTAAATTCGTTAAGTGTAGTTCTGTTACGATAATCACCTATTTACTCTAAAACATCCAATATTGCATGTATGTTGTCATTGCTTAGTGGAATTTTAATTAACAGTTAATTTATTACTTTTAAACAATTTGTATTTCTAACTTTTAGATTACGTTAGTGGTTTGGATTAGACAAAAGTCCTGATGGTTTATTTGAACCTTTGCTAAAAGTATGTTATATTAATGTAATGTAATGTATATTATAAATCTAATAATTTGATTTAGACTTTAATATTATTTACCATCTTAAACTGGTGGTTAGGAATAGGCCTATGATTAGAGGTTGGCGTCCTAGCTCGATGAAGTCTTTCCTAGTAGATTTGCATTCATATAAACACTAATTTAAAATCATAATCAGTAAAATAATTTACTTTATGAAACAAATCCTAAATTTTTAACAACTACCTGGACTTTGCTTTTAATACTACCGAGCTGCAAATGTCATAAATATTAAATTAATGTTTACAACGACGAGTATAGTTTTATATTTTAAAGTTTTAGTTTTGATTAAAGTTTATGTTACACAACAGACTATGATTTCACAAAGTTACCTTCATACAAACGTAAAATATTCACCTGTCATTCATACTGTACTTCAACAATGCGAGTCTGAAAAGTAGAATTAGTTATTTCAAATATTCACAAAGGTTTCATGCCGTACAAATTTTAACCATTAAATATGTAAAATATATATAATGTTACATTAATCTTTTTTATTGTATTCCTGTAGGAAAATTGCGTTTTTAGAACACTATATCTAACTAAAGATTTCACACACACTTAATTTCTCTTGGATGACCTACTTCACACTAAATTTAACTTTGCTTATGCTGCTATTACTGCATGCTGTACACGATTTATGGCAGTAAGTGAAATACAAGTTGTATATCAGTCAATGTTGTCAATTCTAATATTGTGCAAACATAAACTTGTTTTATTTGGATTTTGTAAATTTTATTACAGTTTATTTTGACGCATATTCAAACCCATAAGTAAATTAACAACCTGATGGCTTGAGAATATAACTTCACACAGTTATGATGACATTTCCTACAAAATATGTTTACACACTTAGAAATAAACCATCGCCAGTATCGGGAAAATAATAGATAGGTTTACAAGCAATTAGATTTTATAAAGTGATGTTTATGCTAATCAACATAGTTGGTTGTTATTATATCAATTGTCACCTACGTAAAAACTGCATTCAAACAAGTAGAAGATTCGGTAATTTACCTTTAATCAGCCAATTAATAAGAGGCAGTGTTGTCATTACAAAGTGTCACTAATTATATTGTCAGTTACAGATCTATGTTGCATAAAATAGTTTACAAATTAATTATTGTATTTCATTCAAAATTAATTATAACGTAGGGATACTATATTTCAGTGTCATTATGTAAAGGACGTGTTCTAAGCCAAATGATCAATCTATTATTTTGCAATTATTACTCTTACGAAATAATATCGAAATAAACTAAACAGCCCGTTTACTTTGATACATATTGAGATTGTTTAATATAAGCCGTGACACGCAGATTAATCTCGTATGAGAATATCTTTACTAGTTCAACCATTATTATATCCAATTTTCCACTACGTCGCCTGAATAAAACATGAAAGGGAATCCAACCTGGTACACGTGCATTACAAATTTATTCAAATTTAATAACAATTAAAATGTTTAGTCTAATGAAGAAAATTTTATTTTATATTCCGTTATAATAATATGTCTAAATAAGTAAGCTTCCGAGATGTAAGTTTGCTGTTAGTTAATTAAAAACAAGTTCTGTGAAATTTATTGTAAAAAAATAACTATAGTATTAATTCCTTGTACGTTTCACACTTATTAATATTGTTAAATTGTTTTTTTTAAGTTAAAGCTTTTCAAATTTAAAACGTTGTTAATTAGTATCTTTTTATATTTGAAACTTTGACACCTGCAGGAATTTATATATACTACTAAAAATACTACTACACCATAGTAATAACTTTTAGTTGTTTCCAATCGCCGCCTCTAGAGTAAGCTCATGGAATTTAATTTTTAGGTTAAAAAAAAACTTTTACGTTTTCTAAGTCAATACCCACATCCGTTTACCAACATGTGACATATATTAAATTGTACCCAGAAACATTTACTGATATAATACTAAAACGTATACAAACTAGGTTATTTTGTATTAAGTTGTAAATATAGACAATTGAGGTTGTACTACTATGATGCTATGATATATTTGTATTCTGTGTCAAATTTTAATGTTTATAATTAAGCTCAAAATAAAATATGTTTTAAAAAACATAGTTGACTAGCATGAAGTAACATGTATTTAGAATGTATTTGTTCTCCTTGTTGTATTTACTTTATGAACGCAAGACTAATGATACGAGTAGCGCAGACATCATATTCGAACACACACCCAACACTGTTGGATAGGAGACGAGTTAGTTGAACATCGTTAATCACTAAACCACTCTGCTCCTAAGTACACTTTAATATTACAATAATCACACATATTGACACTAGGTAAGTTGCAGCCTAAATCGCATACATTTGAGTTACCAAATCACTAGACACATAATTGAAGTAGGTTAGTTTAATAAATATACGTATTTTAGAACATGGCATAATAGTAATAGTGGAAATATGCAACCTACTTTCCACTTTGGCAAATTAAATACAAGGTGTTGTTACTTTGTCTCGCTATGGCTAGTTACTACCACAATTTGTTTAATAATTGAATGTATGTAGGATTAATAACCAGAAAACTTTGTAGTTAACTTTCGTTACATTAGCCGACTGGATTTATTATAATGTATTTCCAGTTTGACATTCGACACTATTTCAAATCTTATTAGTTTGTAACACTCTTTGCTTTACTGGTATGCTTTCCATTACAAGAATGCATATGCAAACGAATGTGTGTTAACTAAATGAATATTTCAACTTAATGAATATTTTTACTATAGCCTATTAAACATTATTTATGTTTTAAATACATTAGTACTTTAGCTACATAAATGTATTTTTAGTACATGTATATATTTTAAATATACAATTAAGTATTATAAATACTTCAAAATAGTTCATCCAAACGAATAATTCAATTAAATTAATATAATTTAACATATATAGAGAGTGCCTCATGGCGAAACGGATAAACTTTCACGACGAATTCTATTAGTGAAAATAAAAAAAAGTTCCTATAAACATAGGTTCGGAAATGTTTTGTTTTCCAGATATCCACCATTTCGTTTCGTTTACAAAATAATTCATATCTAGAGAACGGTTTGACTGATTAAGTTCAAACTTGGCATGAAGTTTAATCTAACAATGGCATCTATAAATATAAAAGCCAAAACCCACTGACTCACTGACTCACTTATCACGATTTATCAAAAACTACCGAACGGATTGGAATGAAATTTGGTATGTAGCTTCCTCTAGGGGGATAGGTGCTCACTAAGAAAGGGTTTGAAAAAATTCGAAATTTTAGGGGGGGTTTGGGGGGATCAAAGTTATTAATAAATGACTTCTTCAAAACTACCGAATGGATTTGAATGAAATTTGGTATGTAGCTTCCTCTAGGGCCATAGGTGCACACTAAGAAAGGGTTTGAAAAAAATCGAAATTTTAGGGGGGTTTTGGTGGATCAAAGTTATTAAAAAACGACTTCTTCAAAACTACCGAATGGATTGGAATGAAATTTGGTATGTAGCTTCCTCTAGGGCCATAAGTGCTCACTAAGAAAATGTATGAAAAATTTCGAAATTTTAGGAGGGGTTTGAAGGGATCAAAGTTGTTAAAAAACGATTTCTTCAAAACTACCGAATGGGTTGGAATGAAATTTGGTATGTAGCTTCCTCTAGGGCCATAGGTGATCACCAAGAAAGGGTTTGAAAAAATTCGAAATTTTAGGGGGGTTTGTGGGGATCAAAGTAGTTAAATCACGATTTCTTCAAAACAACCGAATGGATTGGAATGAAATTTGGTATGTAGCTTCCTCTAGGGCCATAGGTGCTCACTAAGAAAGGGTATGAACAATTTTGAAATTTTAGGAGGGGTTTGGGGGGATCAAAGTTATTAAATCACGATTTCTTCAAAACTACCGAATGGATTAGAATGCAATTTGGTGTGTAGCTTCCTCTAGGGCCATAGGTGCTTACTAAGAAAGGGTTTGAAAAAATTCGAAATTTTAGGGGGGGTTTGGGGGGATCAAACTTGTTAAAAACGATTTCTTCAAAACTACCGAATGGATTGGAATGAAATTTGGTATGTAGCTTCCTCTATGGCCATAGGTGCTCACTAAGAAAGGGTATGAACATTTCGAAATTTTAGGAGGGGTTTGGGGTGATCAAAGTTACTTAAATCATAATTTTAGATCTTTTGTTATTATGACAATAGTGCTTTTATTATTTAAGATCTATATATATAAAAGCCAAATACCACTCACTGACTGAACACTTAAAAAGAATACAATTACGTTAAAAAGACTGAAAATACCAACCACCACGGGCAACGCCGTACGGGTCAGCTAGCATCTTAATAAAAATAAGCGATTATATCCAATCATGCGTTTTAAACTATCGGCTATTTGAAAATTTCAAACCTAAATTACTCAAAAACCGTACATTTTAACAAAATATTTCAAGACATATTTTGTGTAGCCCTTTTAACTCCATATCGGATGGTTTAAGTGTCAAAACAATCGAATGAAGTATAATAGTTAGGCGCCAACTGAAACTCTGATTGGTTGTAAGTGTATACGTCAGTGTTTGATCAGAAATAGCTTTGATATTGTCCGCTTTTGAAACCAAACCCATTTTTCAACATTAAAAACCAAATATACCTGTTCGTTCTTTATTTAAAAGCAGCGTATCGTGGTGTAGAGCATACTAGTCTAGACACTACCTGAATCAGTTAACTCAATTTCGAAAAATGATCGATGTCCGTCTTCGATACTAGACTCGTAATTAAACTACACGAATATTGTGACTACATGTGGTATTCATATACGATACGCCTTTGGCATGATATAAGTATCGATATAAAATTAAATAATATAATAAATATTGGTCGATAAGTATAAAGACTACTGGTTACACAGTGCATGAATACCAAATGAGTAAAGCAAAAGTTCAGTTCAATGATCTTTATCCAAAACCATATTTTTATATTGAAAGGGTATTTAAAAAAATACTAGTTTCTCTATTTTACTCGTTTAGGAGAGCAACTTGGATTTGTTTTTATTTCATTAAGATGCATAAGATGATTTTTTGTACAATCCAAAAATAACACTGAATATCAATAGCGATCAAATGATTTATATTAAATATTGTGATTGGAAAGGACGCTGTAGAGGAAGAGGGACGCACAGTTTTAAATTAAAACGAATAGCACTGTGTTTGTTAACGTTACACTCGTGTCAACATAATATTTAAATTGCTCTTTAATGTATTTGATGGTGAAGGTCAAACAACCACATTAAAACCAACAAAAAAAACCTCACGTCTCTTTGTTTAAATTAAAATGTGACATTTATATGAGAGTTGGTTCAGTGAAATAATAACAAATAATGTAATAAGAGATTAGAGTCTCCAAGCTTTTTCTATATTAAATATTTGTTTAAATTTGTTTTAGAAATGCGTGTATACTTTCCTTACGCAAATAAAAATTATTTTTGATTAGAGAATAGAAAGAGGTCATATTTTGTAGGGTGACGTTTTGCAATACATAATCAAATAGCCTAGTTAGTTTAAATTTTAAACAAAGTAGGCGCAAATTGTTAATTATAATTTTTAACTATGATTAGTTTTGATTAGACATTAAAAGTTGAATGGGTATGCGTGGTTGATAGATAGTTCCATTAGATGTCGTTGCCTGAAATGCATGCAATTTTAAATACATAGATAAATAATAATAATAACAGTGTATCCTACTTAATTTTTATAACTGCAAAAATTGTTTTTATATATACAATTCTGGCACCTTGAAGTTTTTAAATCTATTTCTCGGTCGTTAAGAAAATGTTATACCAATTTATATCATTTACCTATTTCTATTAAAATACATTCATATTAGAAGTAAAGTTAAACATATATATTATTTATTTTCTGTCAAATGTAGTCTGTATTATAATACAGACTACATTTGACAGAAAATAAATAATATATATATAATATATGTAGTTCTAAGGCTATCAACAATGAATATGAATA
>JAGFPH010027210.1:0-10111 GCA_018207615.1 Philaenus spumarius | reverse complement strand
AGTACACAAGATCATCAGTGATACAACTATATATATATATATATATATATATATATATTTGTCTCGTAGCACTATTTGTTGATCTTGTGTCAGTTAACATTAATTGTTGATCATTTTGAAACGCTTATAACTTAAGTTCTAATTATAGTAGAAATCTAATTTTGACACCATTCAATTCAGAATGAAAAACCGCATATGAAAAGTATCATGTATAGTTATATATATAAACAAATTGACTTAATTTTAACAACACATTGTTGATCCCAAAATTACCTTCTTTGTTGATCGAAGTTCGTTTTTGTTGATCTAGCTTATTGATCAACAAAAAACTGTTAAAAATATGTTTGTGTTTGTATAAAGCGTGTCCCATAAGTAAAGTAACAAACTTCGGGAAATGGTTCTGTAGGTCAAAATAATGAAAAAAGTTTATATAAACACAAACCCGAAAATGCTTCGTTTTCTAGATATCCGCCATTTTGTTTTTTGTACAAAATAATTATTATCTAGAGAACGGTTTGGCTGATTTAGTTCAAACTTGGCATGCAGTTTAACCAAACAATTATGTAGCTCAAGAAATATAAGCGATTAAATCCAATCATTATTTTCAAAATGGCGGCTGTTTGAAAATTTTCAATCTAAATTACTCAAAAACCGTATATTTTAACAAAATATTTTAAGGAAACTTTTTTGTAGCCCTTTTGATTTTCTATCGGATGGTGTAACTGTCAAAACAATCGGATGAAGGATAATAGTTCAGTTATGTGTAAAAATTGAGGGCTAAAAAAAAGGTGTCTTGAAATTTTGTTGGTTAAAATGTGCGGTTTTTTAGTAATTTAGGTTTGAAATTTCCAAACAGGTTTCATTTTGAAAATCATTATTGGATTTAATCGTTTATTTTTCTTGAGATACATAATTGTTAGGTTAAACTTTATGCTAAGTTTGAACTCAATCAGTCAAACCGTCGTTTCTCTAGATAAGAATTATTTTGTATAAAAAACGAAATTTCAATATCTAGAAAACGAAGCTTTTTCGAGCTTGTGTTTATATGAACTTTTTTCCTTATTTTGACCCATAGAACCATTCCCCGAAGTTTGACACTTTACTTATGGGACACCTGGATAATAGTTTTCCTTTGTTGTTTTTTTTATGCATTGTGCATGTTATCATAAATTGTTGTGTGAATAATATATTAATAATAACTTTTTAGCACTTTATGTTGCAATTTTCTACAGATATTACTAGTAAATATAACACAGAGTAAATAAAACTCTTCCGGAAAACGTGTTATCTTAATAATAGCTGAAACTAGAAACGGGAAGTTTGTTAAGAATGTTCTTTGTTTCATATGAGATGGTGGAGAATTGAAGTTTTATTTAATTAATTTAAAACAGCATTATTTTCCAGAAACCCTATCCCGGCTATTACCAAAACTAAAACAATAAAATAAAAATTTAATTATGTTTTTTTTTATTTTGTAATGTTAAACGTCTCTTAACTCTTTTGGAAAACTCTTTACTATAGTTCAGCTTGATAGAAAATAGAAGCTGTAAATTATGGTCGGAGTGTTTTGACTTTGCCATAAACCAGGAAAACATCGTTTAGTTTTTTATTTAAAAACAGAAGAAAATAAGAAACAGTTTTGGAAAACTTGTTACGATATCTGCATAGTGGCTAAAACTAAGGATGCAAAATATTTGTAAAAATGTTTTTTCTGCGCCTTTGGAGATAACGAAGGATACCTATTTTTAATTTATAATTTTTAAAACGGAAGAAAATATTTAAATCCTTTCGGAAAATTTTTGACTATATTTCATTGATGGCTGAAGTTGAAAACTTAAAATTTTCTAGAAATGTTTCTTTCTATGCCGTAACACATTACACTAATTACACATTTTGATAATTATTCTTAAACTGCAGAACATATGAAAACTCTTCTGAAAAACTCGTCATCATACTTAGTAACGGCAACAACTAGAAACGTAAAATTTGATAGGAATGTTTTTATTTTGTGTCGTTAGAAATAACCGGAATACATGTTTTGGTTATTTATTTTAAATCGTAGAAAATAAGAAAACTTGTTACTACATTTCGGCAACTGTTGAAACTATAAATTGTAATTTTTGTAGGCACTTTTTTAATACCGCAGGCTTAATGATTGGCTATTTTACAATTTATTTAAAACGGAAGAAAATATTAAATATCTTGTGGTAAAAACGATTACTTTATCGCAAGAATTACTTCATATAGAATGGGGTATAGAATGTTTAAATGTGAGTTTTAACTCTCTCGTCCAGCTTCTACAGTTAGAACCAACATCAGAGTTAATTATGTTTTAACCTATGGATACTGATAACTGACACTCGATTTACTTATGCACTATGCTGCTACTCAATTTGTATTATGCTAGCACAAACTAAAAACCTTTTGTTCTTTACCCACAAGAAATATATATTTTTTTAAACACACATTCTAAAAAAATAACTTTTTTTGCAAGAATTATACACAAAAGTCTTATGGCAGTGCTATCAGAATAACTAATCTACTTAACACAGAAAAGTATATGTTTTAGTATTGTCTCCTTTATACTATATGTGATAGCCATGACCGGATTTTTATTCATTATTTCTACATGAATATTTCTAATCCTGTAAGTACAATTATTTTTTTAAAGATAATTAATTTTATATTTATCAATTTAAAAGAAAATCCTTTTTGTGAAGATGTAATTTCAGTACTATAGAAAACAGATCAGTTAAAATATTTGTGTCAGACTTATTATTCACTTTTACAATGTTTGCATATTATCCTATTTCAAAACATAGCAAATTAAAACTGGTTGAGTGTGCCTGTCTCAAGGATAGTAGAGTTGACTCCATAACAATATTAAAGATTTTATTCGTGGAAAAACAAACACCTCTTTCTGAATGCTATAGTATTAAATTCCTAAAAACTAAAGTAGATTGTATTAAAACTATCAAATATTAATTTATAGCATACCTATTGTTACCTTTGCCGCACAATGGGTAGTCATATTTATTAGCCCTAATAAAACAAGGAAATGCCGGCTCAAAGAGGCGATGTTAGGTCAGGTACTGGTGAGGTATCTTGGTAAACATCCAAGGGGTGGTAAGGGTCTTAAACACTTAGGCTTGCACTGTGGCCTACAAGTATTCAATTATTACTATTTTGTAGATTAACATTACTGACAAAATTATTTATTTTAGGATAAGGAATTTAATTCAATTGTTTAAAATTTTCAAATGTAGGCCTATATGTTCTCGCTGATGGTGCGAGATTTCGTTTGATTGTTTCATTTAGGTGTGGATTGATCAACAGGTTCGTACAAATCATTTAAAAGTGATCACTAAATTTAGAAATATACAATTACATTTTTTATGTTAAATACGAAAATACGTGGAGGGGGAAAAGTCTGAGAACTGCTTAATATTTGGTATATAAGAAAAATTTTAAGCTAGGTGTGATTGAAGACCTACTCTATGTATATTGCAATTATATTCACAACGGTTTAAGATATGGATGTGCGGTTTTTAACATTGATTTTCTCTTAAATTTTTACATTGAAATTATGTATCAGATGACCACTTTATTATTTATAAAAAAGTTACATTCAAAAAGGCAGATTCAAGATGGGAGAAATTTTTTTACATATTAATAAAATAGTATTTTTACATAGAGTAGGTTCCTTAATCATACATACCTTCCAATTTTCCTTACATACTAAATATTAAGCCATTCTCAGAATTTTCGAACACCCTGTAATTATAAGAGTATACTGCACTTAAAGCATTGATACTATCTCGTCTCAACATATAGATCAGCGTCGAAACTTCACTAGCTTTCAAACATGTAGTGTTGGTGAAAAGTATTTAACTGTTTTCTTATGAACACCTTTAAAATCAATAAACGGTACCAGGAACTGGCACATACTTTCTTACAAACATATTTAAATTACTAGGGGATACCCCTGCGTGCTCCGCACGCCAACCCCCAATGGAATCTTCTAAAAACAAATGTTATGTTTTATTTATAATAAAGTTATATGATTAATAATAATAACCTCAAAATTAAGATAATAAATAATGATAAATGTTCAAATCAAATTATTTCTTATATTTCGTAACAGCAGTTATAATAATGGTTAAAAGAACCAGCAAGGCTCAGGACTACACTTTAAAACCCTAACCTAAAATCTAGAAATACAAAAATAATTGCTTCAAATTTTGAAATCAGCTGTTAATGGAAATATTGGAACAGACAGCTGTATATTATCTGTTCTTTTATTCAATTTATTGTTATGGTAATAAATTGGTAAATACATGTGTTGGTTTATCATTCTAGGCCTAACCTAAGAATTTTTTCCGACTAAATTTACAAATATTGAAATAAAAAAAGGTTTTTATCGAAATGAATTATAGCCTATGTTACTCAGGTAAAGTGTTGCTTTTTATCAGTAAAACTATTTTTTCAATCAGTTCAGTAGTGCCAGAGATTACCCCCTACATACAAACAAACAAACTTTACCTCTTTATGATATTAGTATAAATGTATGAAGAGTTAATAGGACAGCCATACAACCTTCCAAAAATCACACTTATCAGGTTTCTCTATGTGTGTGTCAACGTGTATCTTTTATGGGTTAATAAGTAGCAGATTTTATTTAAAAATATAATTTACTTTAACTGTCATATTATTTTACAGAACAGCTGTTTTATGTTTTTAATTTATTTATTTAATACCAAATGTTTTAATGTAAACTGCAGAACAGCTGTTTTATGTTTTTAATTTATTTATTTAATACCAAATGTTTTAATGTAAACTGCAAAACAGCTGTTGTATGTTTTTAAATTCTCGTCTATTTCTTATGGGGATTTTTCGTTTTTCAGGTATCTCAAAAACCCCTTAGTTTTTAATTTTAGAAAAAACTTATATTTTTCCCCCGTTTCTTGAATCGATACCTTTAATTTGACACCTCTCCCATCATCCTCCGATTTACCAAATTCCCACAATTTTGAATCTAAAATTTTGCTTACAGAATTATATATAAGGATTAAACAGATTCACTGTGACTTCATAATTGTATGTGGGGTAGGAGAGGTGATTTATTAAAGTAGGAGATTAACTAATAAATATTATTATTATCTAGAGAGGTAACTATTCCATCAATTTCGAACAAATTTGAAACAAACACGTCAATTAGGCCTGTATAGATGCACTAAAAATTTTTGAAAAACAACCCCCTTTATGGCCAAAAACCCCCAAAAATCAGTTATTATTATTATTAGCTAAACGAAAATTCTTAGAAAAATGCTGTTTTTTGCATTAAAGGCTACAAATAAGCCAAATTTTATCAAAATCGTTAGAGCCGTTTTTTTTATAAAAAAATAACTGATTTTTGGGGTTTTTTTGCCAAAAAGGGGGTTGTTTTTAAAAAAATTTCAAACCCGTTTTTCGTGCATCCATACAGGCCTACTTGACATGTCTGGTGCAAATTTGTTTGAAATCGATTGAATAGTTTTCGCTCTAGCTTTATATACATACAGATATATACATACATACAGACATACATACATGAATACATACAAACATACAGGCAGACATTTTGTAAAAAACATTTTTTGGACTTAGGGGGTCCCAAAACGGATATTTCCACAAAAATCTCAACATCGATTTTTTTGCGATCACTATACTTTCTCTGTACTATAGTATAGTGAGAAAGTAAAAGGGTTTGAATCATTATTATTGTATTTTGTGTAGCGCTAGTCTATACGGTTTGTTATTAAATAGGTTCAGTCCTCTTTCAATGTAGTGACATAGTATGTTTAATTTTTGAGCATACAGTATTACTTAATAAAATTAGTAATATTTAGGTAGTTTTTACAAGAAATGTATTTATATATCAAGCTATATGTCATTAAAAACTTGCATTTTACTACAGAGTAAACATACTTTAATTCTGGTCAGGAAGCTTTTGGCAGTCAATACAATAAACTAGGAGAAACATCAGTGAGCTTCGCATGCATATACTCTTATAACCTCTGCACAAGTATTTTATAAACTTTTGCATTAAACTTGTACTAATGATAATAAGTGGGATTAATTGTTTAAATCAAATTATTAAGTAAATGATATATAACAAGAATTATAAGAACTGTTAAAAATAACCATCATAATTTAGGTTCTCTTCAATATAAATCTAACCTACAGACTACTCAATCAATTATTAATTGAAACAATATAAGTAACAGATGATTATTGTACCAACACTTAACATCGTCAATGTGCTCTTCTATGTCTTTTATATAGTCAAATAGTTTTTTTTTTAACTATTTAAGATTTTTGACCATACATTTTAAATATTTGGAGATATAACCAAACTTTAAAGGCAAAGTATGTTCAGGGTTTAGAAAATAAAATATATGTAGAGGGTAATGTCCGTTTTTTTTTTGGAAATTAGAATGCCAGAGTTTTGGTTCTTACTTTTAGTAGTCGTGGAAGATAAAAACAATGGTGACTATTTAAAAGGAATTTCATTTAAAACATACACCTCATCTAACAGGCCATCCGAGCAGTGCGTACTAAAGCAAACGAATCAGTTTAGCCAAAAACTGAAACCCCACAAATTCTTTTCTAAAGAAACTAAGGGGAGTGTTTTTTTCATTTTTCATTTAACTGTTGGAAAAGTGACCGAATTCGATATAGATTGAAATTATATATCATAATCAATGTTTGTTAAAATTGTAAGTTTTGAGTAAAACGGCTAATTAGTAGTAAATAAAAATACGCAAACCGTTTACTGTCACCAACTTGAAACGGGAACAAAAAATATATAATTATATTTTTAAACGATACTAGTAAACGAGCAATAAAATGATGATACCCATGTTTAAATTAAACATTTCTTCAAAGTTGCATTAACCATTAAAATATGCCTTTTAGAGCTCTGAAATATGAAATAATATATTATGTTTAGATTTTTTCATTTCAAAATAGTGGGGTTTAATTAGTTTGCTCACTATGGTATTATTTTGGTGGCCTGTTACTCTTTGAATATGTAGATTGACTTGTTTTTTCCCTTTAAAATACTACATCAAAGCTTAAAACATTTAATTAATTATAATAAGTACGGTATAAACCTTAATAGACATAATAATAATACAATAGAACATTCGCACATTTAATTGTGCAATTTATAGAAAATAAAAATTGTACGTCTAAAATTAATGTTTTAAAAGACCCTACATACTTATACTTCATCTGTTTTACAACTAATTGAACTAAACCAACCTTGAAATCCACATATAGAGTAAGTATTGCAAATTAATTTAAAACTTTTTGATTTTGTCAAAACTAAATTATTTTTCTTTGGAGAAATTTAACAATGCATGGATACTTTACAAATCCATAATACACATTTGAATTTATTTAGTCTATCAAATTAACCCATAGTTAAGGAGCTTATTATATTTGCCAAAACTTAATATTTTCCCGTTTTGCCTATTTTAATTTACAGCTTTCCTTAAAATATTTATGTTATTTCTCCTCGTGATATTTCAAAAGTCGAATGGAGTATTTTTATCTAACACAGTATTTAAAAATAGCATGCACTTCAAATCACTGACTTATTTAAATCCATTTAAATCAACTTGTTTCTAATTGTTACAACTACAAGACGAGATTATGTAAACTTATGTCTAAGTACGTCTAAAATATGTCTAATCAACCATTAAAGAAATGAAGAAATAGTAAAAGATATTTAGAAAACCCCTTCTCTATTTCCTTAAAGATTTAATGCTGGTTGAAATATTGAGAAACAACTAAGTTGTTCAGTTGTTAAAAGTGAAAGCTAAATCACATGACTATAATAGCTGCTACCTGCCTTCTGTCCCTTTGTCCCTAACGCACCCAGAACGTACCCAATAACTATGTAGTTTAGAGTTTTCTACATATTTGTCAATCAATGGTCAGTTTGTTTCATTTGACCAAATGTTGAAAAACATATGAAGAACAATTTCATCCTAGCTTAGGTAAACATATTATTTCAATTACAACTGGAAATTATTTGCTATTCAATATGACCAATAGCGTTGCTTCAATGTTCTCTACTTCCGTTTCCATCGTAACGATTTAAAATGGAATTGTAAAAAAAAACTTAAAGATTGACATGCTGGCTTTAAAATTGTTGTAGATATTTAAATTTCCAATATTCCGCTTACTATTTTATTTTGTGTGTAATAATTTAGCAAGTGACCGCTCTTACAGGTACGAAAATGGCGCGGCGGTTTTAACAAAACGATTTACTTTTTTAATCAATGCTAAATCTCGTTTTGAAATTATACATTAAACATAGTCCATTTTAACACATCAGAAAAGTTTTGAAACCAAATAAGTAAATCAATGTATTTACTGATAAACTAAAAATATTAAAGATTTATGCGAACTGATTTCAAATCGTTACTTATTTGGAAATATTAAAACAAACCAAAAAGCAGGACTAATAATGCCTATAAAATACATTTATCTGTACTATAAATGATGTCATCCATCTAATTCATTGATATTCACGAACTTCAATATTTTTACTGCATGACTAAGTTAGGAACACACATTTGGAAATACAAAATAATTTTAAATATTGAATCCAAAGAATTGATATAGGCAATACTACTGACAATTTTCATTGTACACAATGTCTAAACAGAAATTATTTTGTATTAAAACCAAAATATCTTAACATAAAAATTATTGTGTGGAATCTTATCTAGATTTTTAACCACTGCTGTTGATAAAAAACAAATCAGTTTGAAGCAGTATTTGCATGAATTGCTTACAAACGCAATCGGTTTAAGTTATTATTTTTGTATTTTGTGTATCACAAGGCTTATGCGATCTGTTATTATAAAATAAGTATTTTTTCGCTATAGTGTCATAGTGTGTTTAATTTTTGAGCGTACTAAATGATAAAACAAAAATATTTGAGTTTGAAAAATGTTGAACAGTTGTTAGGTAGTTTATACGCATTGTACTAAACTGTGGACAAACAGTATCTTCTTCTCCGTAGAAGCTTTTTGCAACTATTTTAATATACTAGGGAATATGTCTGTGTGTTTCGCACACAAATAGGATTTATTTTATGTATTTCAAAACATAAAAGTGTTCTCCATTTTAGAAGTAGCTACTGTTTACATAGTTTTCTGCCATTGTTCTTTTACAGTTAATGAATCAAGTTTATGTAAATTTAAACTAGAACATAACTTTTCCAAAAATATGAGTCAATCAAGTTTAATATCTATTAGTATTTCAATTATTTTCACGAATAAGCCATAATCAATTTAAATGTAGCTATAATTAGTCATTCCACAATATATCAGTTTTCGAATTTTCAAATACAAAAAACTATTACAATAAATGTAATATACATCCATCTTCCATTTTACATACACATACAATAACATACAAAAAATGAAACTAAAGATTCCGAAATTTTCTATGATACTTATTTATAATTTTCCTCATTAATCAAAAAGTTTATTTGAACTTTAATTTTGCCTATATTTGTTATTCGAGTACTTATTACAAATCTGTTAAATACTTATTAGATGTCGTCAACATATTTGTTCTTGAAAGGAATATAACAATGCTTGACCACTCTACAAATCCATAAGTTTTTAAAAGACAAATAGCTTTTTTTAAACTACTTTATGCTTAAAATTTCTTTAAATTATTTGTAAATTTTAGAATTTACAAACACTTATCATGGGCGGTTCCAACCGGTTTTCAAGGAGGGGGCTGTCTCCTATCCGGGCGGGAAGGAGGGGGGGGGGGGGGTGAAAGAATTTTTTTTTGAATACAGTGATTGAAAACGTTTTTTTAGACTATTTTACGATCACCCATTTTGAATAGGAATTAAGGATTACATGCTTCCCAAAAATAAAGTTTTATTATAACAAATTGTAGAGAATAAACCATAGAATTGAACTGTATACTTGAACATTTTAAATAGATTTATTCTAAAAACTTTTTTCACTAAATTACAACATTACAAAAACTAATCAACATTCTCACTAACGTATAGTACCTATATACTTCCAGC
>JAGFPH010027209.1:0-10111 GCA_018207615.1 Philaenus spumarius | reverse complement strand
CTTACATTCAATTTCCACGTTTGCTGTGTCCAAGTCATTTTTAAATGATTAGCAGTTACGTCACCTTATTGGTTAATCTTGTGACTTCTAGCATTGTATTTGGATAACCTAATAGAACTCCGATCCAATGCAATATTTTGTTCCACTGGAAATTCGACTTTTTTGGCGCTATCTATTGGGTAAACGAAGGAAGCTGGTTGGAAACACCAATGCTTACAATGCTTTCTCCCTAGCGCTACCTCGCGGCGCGATCATGTACTATTTTCGCGAACACCTTTTTTCCGGCACACAACCCCCGTATGGATGCAAGATCTATTTATTATTCATGATCTATGCTTCTAGTTACACTTTTGAGTACGGTCCGTAGCCCTTACTTGCCTGCAAGAGCTAAAGTGACAATTTTTCTCTTAATAGTGCCGATGTACACGTCAACGACTTGGTGGGCGCTTGCCAGAAAATCCAGCAGGGAGAAACTGTAGTCACTTTAGTTAGCGACTCTTCGCAGACTCATGGTACTTGAGGAACTCCACCATTCAAGGGTCAGCTGGCATCCATACACTAGATGTTTTTGCTAAATGGTGTTCCTCTAAATTGTTTCAGGACGCGACTCGGACTATGACGAGACGAGATCTGCAAATCTCACATCCCAGAAGACGGTAGTAATCGGCCTGCTGCCATCTTGGACGATCCGCCATAGACTCGGGCTTTCAGAAGACTACAGAACGCATGCTTCTTATTAATTTTATCCTGTTTCAGTGAGTTTTTAGTTTGTAGCTTGCAGCCATTAGGGAGCTCCACAGATAATGCTACCGATCTCCCCAATGCTTGTCTTTGGGGGAGAGTGAGTCAGTGATTCCAACAGTACCTCTCGGGTCTGCGTAAATGCATTTCATCCTTCCTATAAAAATTAATTAATTCAATAAATGTACTTTTCAGGACTTAATCTGATCATGCAACGTTGATGGTTGCCCTGACTAAAACCAAAATATTTGAAATACACCATTGAATACACCATTGAAATCTCGCCATCTAACAAAGATATAAACATGTTTAACCGCTTGTTGTACAACAAAATTGAGGTTCCGTTAACAATTTGTATGTTGACCGTCATATTAAAAAATGGATAGTAATTTGAAAACCACTAAGTTATTCAAAGTAGACAATCCTTTAAAATGGAGAGGTAACTTAGAAAATTAATTAACTTTTGCATTTATGCCAACTAATCCAAATTTAACCCTTGACTGGTATGGTGTTCCAGACAATCTTAACTGGTGTGGTGGGGTCGTTTAGACCAAAGTTTTTAAAAGCACGGAAATACAATAAAAAGTACACACAAAGAAAAAAATTATAATGTTGTACAAATATAATCGTAATAGTTTTACAATAAGCTTGTGATTCTCATTTTGTCATAAATTCTTCTGTGTCAATAGCATTTTTAATGATTCTGGTTCATATTTATACTTAAAAGTATACTTTTTCAAAGAATTAAAAAAAGATTATAAAATGCTTGTTTTTCTAGAAAAGACACTTGTTCATTCAATGCCCAGGACCCATTACACATTGTACCACCTTTAAAGAAATTATGACAACAATTTGGAATGCGTGCTGGGCTAAGACGAAGTTGGTACATACAATCCTATAAGAAATAAAGGTTTACCAAGTACAGCAAAAGATCTGTAACCTTACCTTATTTAAAGTTGATATTGAACACCTGAGTTAGCTATTTACAGGAAAATACAATAAATACAATTCATATAACGAACTCTTTGTTTATTTAATTTAACTGTAATGTGATATTCAAAAATTTATATGCCCTTAAAGAAAAGATTCAAATTGATATGCCCTTAGTTATAATTAAAAAGAAATTTTAAGAATAGTTTACATTTACAATATTGATTTTGATTATATTTAAAAGATCCCTTCCTGAAGTAAAATTAGAAAAACCCTCCCCATTTATAATAAATGTTTATTACAATTTATTACCTTTTAATCATTACAAAATTAAATACATAGTACCATGGATTTATTAATAACACTTGTTTTGTTGGCCAACCTTAATACTAAGTCAAATTAAATAATAAAAATAATGGCGTTTAATAATTTTCAGAGACGTCTCTCTTAAAAAAAAGGTTTTTTAAATTTTGAATGAAATCCTTTGAGGATTGTGGTTCCAAAAATTTTGCTAGCGGTCCCATCCAAGTTATTTAATTAAAAGAAATTTACATACAGCCTTTATCAGATTATCTTTGTATTTTTTTGTTATTTTTTGTTGTTTTACAGCCTTCATTAATTCTGATTTTAAAACAGGTAATTGCTATTTTGAATTATATATAATTATCCATTAATAGTCACTGATGTTTCACAAATTTGGACTTTTACACTGACAGTTCTTTTGAAGGCAGACATTTTCAAAAGTTAAGTTTATTCAGTTTTGTTGGTCATTGTTGCACCAGTTGTAAACTATGAAACAAAATACAACATAATTTTAGTTTCAAAACCTAAAGGTTAAGTGCAAAAAATCATGTGCCAAACAGAATTGAAATATTATGCAAGAAACTGTATGGTAACATATTGTTTTATAAAATTAATAACAGAAAAATCTGAACAGAGACTATTACTAACTGATATGTTTCTTCTTTATATAGCACAAAAGGCTACTATATTTTAAACTGAAATTTGCTGAAGGCTTATAGGCTGTATATTTGGTTAAAAGAAATGGCTGTATAGGTTAAATTTACTTATGGATTAACAAAATTATTCTGTAACTGCAGATATATAATTATAGTTAAAATTTACAACATTACAAATTAATATAGTAACTCAGATGTAAATATAATTAAGAAATGGTTTAAATGGTTACCTGGCAATTGATGTCAAAGTGTTTAAACGTATTCAAATGTTTTGTGAACTAACGAAACTTGACGTCCGCTTTACGATATGAATGACTTTCGCGACATTACTGGTTTTTTTATTTATCGCACTTTTTGAAAGACTATTTTTGATTTAACATAACTAGTTCACGTTTCACTTCGCATTTTGCAAACGTTCACGTTGTCATGAGGTTTTTTAAGTCCTTTATGTCGGTCGCTGAACGAAGGTCTGTACAAGTTCAAGGTTAAAATTATCAAAAAGATGACTAAAGAAAGATAGCATTACTTGTCTTTATCTACGCATGCGCTTAGCAATGTTTACCGTCAGCTGATTGGAGTTATGTCCTCTACCCGCTAGGTGCCGTGGGAGTTCAGTGTATTGGGCAGGGAAACAGTTTAGTTTAATCAGAAATGTCTTTCTGCTTCAAATAGTGGCGCGCTATTTAAATAACGGCACAACATAAAACAAACAAAAAAGAGGATTATTTTTATAAAAAAAATTCTGAAAAGGATGTTTGATGAAATAAATGTTTGTTAAAAGTTTTTTTTACAAATTTCCTACTAAAAATATTATTTCTTATCTTGAGTAATTTTTGTGTATTTTTTACCTCACCAGCAATCCAAGCAGTGAGTAGATGTATTGCAGTGATCTTTGCAAGCTCTCTTGCCGCAGTTGTTACAAACCGTTTTCACTTTTTCGTCACTAGTTCTCGGGCGAAAAGAGCACCATTTTCTTTTAGTGACAGTGGGCTCAGCTGCATGAAGTGGATGGGCTACCATACCAGCACCTCTTCTGGTTAGTGATTCTGATTGGATTAGTGGTATTAAAACATCAAAACTTTCATGTCCAACGACCTCGCCATAGTAACATACTAAACAAGTTCCTTAACTGGTATGGTGGGGTCTTTCAGGACCCTAAAGTCTCAATTCTGGGAAAACTGTTAGTTTTGGAAAAACAGTTTAACGTCCTTTTCAATTAACCCAGGTGTAAAAATAACAGAAACAAAAAGACACTGGTTAAAACACTTAAAAGATACATAAACAAGTCCCCTTCATACCAGTTAAGGGTTAATTTGGGTATGTCTTACGTGGTACTTGAGGTAATATACAGGCTGTCCGAAACTTTTCCAGGTTATTAAACATAAACTAACTCAATGTTTATTACTAAATCAGCTGTTAGTTTATTTATCAGCTGTTTATTACTATTTAGTGAATATGGCCATATTCCACACCCATACAACCCTACTTTCAACTTCTAAATTTAAGTTTTCTCTGTTATTGATGACTCAATGTTTTAAAACGATATAGCGTTAGATTTGGCTTGACATTTCCAACAAATTTGCATTCTTGATATTCTTTTGTAAAACTTATAGTTTTCGAGATATTTTAATTCTAAATATTTTAACAGCCACCATTTTGAAAATTTTAATTGCAAGAGAACACATTTTTAATCGTAAATGTGTCGTAATGAGATAAACATTCGCACAAAGTTTCAACATTGTATCTTTAACCGTTTCTGAGATATTGCCACTTTTGTGAAAATCACATACGGACGGACAGACAGAAAACGGAGCGAGATAGGCCACATGTTTATATGACAATTTTTGTTTATTTTGGCCTGTTGAATAACCTGGAAAAGTTTCAGACAGCCGAAGCTAAATACCCTGTATATTTAAATTAAATTAATTTGTATTAGTTCACATAATTACATTAAGAATACTTAAAACTCACTAATCCATGATCTAAATTGGAATTAAAATTTAACTTTGTACTTTTTGAAACACTGTATATGTATAATAATTTTTCCAAATATACATTTCTCAAATTAATTTTTATAAGTTCCTAAACCAAATCCAATTTATGATTTTATTGTAACTGTAAATTATTCCTGTTTACAAATAAATATATCAGACCACCTAAAATAAGATCTACGTTAATTTTCCTAGTGGTCAGTTGAATACTAATATCTTGAAGCTGTTGGATCCGGCAACAACCAAATGACCAGCTGTTGGCTACACAAAATAAACAAACAGAACACATCAAACGTGTACATCTCGTCCCTTAATATAATGTAAGCAAGATATTTCAGTTCGGATTCACAACTGCTTGCAGCACATACTTGAAAGCCTCCAACCGTACACAGGCAGTCTGCTCCACTATCCCCGGGGTCTTACAATAGACATATCATAAAACAGCAGCATAAAGCATAACAATGATAATTGCCGGGTATAAAGTATTGCCGGGCAATACCGTATGCATTTTACAGCTTCTTAACATCTCGGGGCTCCACTTTCTTTTCCGATGTGCTCCGAAATGACTTTTTAAAGAGGCTAACTATAATAGTCCGGAGTTATTACGCCGGCTAGTTTCACACGCCAAATTATCGATAGGTATAAAACCGTTTAGTGCGTTCGCATAACTTACAAAGTACTTGAGTGACTTAGCAGCTGTTTATTAGGTTGGTATTGCTTTGAATCAGCGGTGCCAGCGTTTATTTTGTAATTTTATTCTAAAGTTTATACAACCTCGCACTTTGGCTTGATGATTTACTCAGCAGCAATTTAAATATTTTTTTCAGATTTAAAATAAATTTGGCTTATATTTTCTTTCTTCTGTTTAAAATTAATTAACTACTAGCGAATTTATTTAATACTAGGGGAGACCCCTGCGTGCTCCGCACGCCAACCCCCAATGTAACCTTCTAAAAACATATGTTATGTTTTATTTATAATAAAGGTGTAGGATTAATGATAACCTCAAAACTAAGATGGTAAATAATGTCAAATGTTCAAATAAAATTATTTCTTATATTTTATAACATCAGTTATAATAATGGTTAAAAGAACCAGCAAGGCTCAGGTCTACACTTAAAAACCCTAACCTAAAAGCTAGAAATACATCAATAATTGCTTCAAATTTTGAAATCAGCTGTTAATGGAAGTATTGGAGCTAACAGCTATATTATCTGTTATTAATTGGTTGCTATGGTAATAAATGTAAATACATGTGTTGATTTATCATTCTGGGCATAACCTAAGACTTTTTTCCGACTAAATTTACAAATATTGGAATAAAAAAAGGTTTTTATCGATATGAATTATAGCCTATGTTACTCAGGGATAGTGTAGCTTTTTATTAGTAAAACAGTTTTTTCAATCGGTTCAGTAGTGCCAGAGATTACTCCCTACATACAAACAAACAAACAAACAAACTTTACCTCTTTATAATATGAGTATAGATTGAAAAATAAATTATTATTTGGAGTACTGAATAATACAAGAACGAGAACACGAGTTTTCTTTTTTAACGAGCAGTGTACATGTGACAAGTGCACCCTAATATTTAGACTTTCAGCGCTCATACTATGCTTTCCGGCAAGGGCACTAATAGTAGAGTATTTTGTAAAAAATTTAGCTAATAATCGTCAACATTCAGAGTCCAATAGAGTTGCCATAAAATAAAATGTAAAACACACTAGGGTTTGACAAGAAATTGTGTCTCTTAGTTCTTGTTTCACAAGCAGACAATTTTACTTTTATAAATTTTTTTTTAAACCCAAGACACATCAACTAGAAAAGAGGTGATGATATTCTTTGTTTGCGTCGGGGTTTAAATAAGACATCCAAAATTGAAGGAACTTCAAAAATTTAGACTCAATCTTTTGACAAATACACAAGTTTTGTCAGATATTGTATTAATTTCACTATTTTTTAAATCACCTTATTTTTATAATTTTAGCATAAATTTAGTAGAAATTAATTAAAAGTACAAAAACCAAGTGGCAAATAATTAAACGTGCATAACAGAAAGTAAGTCGCAAAGGTTACCATTCTGTGTAAAGTTTTTTTTTTGACAACGTCAAATCTCAAATATAAATTATTGTTATTTATTTATATTTTACGGAAGTAGACATCCCGCCCCTTTGGACCCAACGTGGGCTTTTATGGGACTACGTTTTTTGCACTGAGTTGCGACAGATGACGATGCCATCTTGTTTTTGATGACGTAATATGCACCGAATTCCGACTCCAGGGGTTTTGCACCGAGTTGTGACGACGCCATCTTGATGACGTAATATGCACCGACTTCCGACCCCTGGGTTGTTGCACCAGTTGTGACCGATGACGACGCCATCTTAGTTTTGGTGACGTTGAGGCGGTATTGCACTGATTTTTGACGAATATAAAATATTGTTAGTGCATAAGCTGATCATATTAACTAGGGATGCACCGACTTCCGACTCCCGGGTTTTTGCAGAGCCACGACTACATTTCTAGTTTACTATATTTAAGTTGAGTATATAAGTATAGCAGATTGCAGTGTTGTAATATTTGGGAGTATATCGCAGCCAAAAACAAGATGGCGTCGTCATAACTCGGTGCAAAAACCCAGGAGTCGGAAATCGGTGCATATTACGTCATCAAAAACAAGACGCCGTCGTCATCTGTCGCAACTCGGTGCAAAAACGTAGTCCCATAAGAGCCCATGTTGGGCCCAAAGGGGCGGGATGTCTACTTACGGATCAATTTGAAACTTATACAAATTCTTTTAATTGACGATTAATAAATTAATAAATGCCGAATTACAATTTCAAATCAATATACAATCGGAAAACAATAAATATTTATAAATAACATGTACTTTACATGATCTTAACAAAATATTTACACAGTTATTATATTAGTGCGTGTGCAATTATAAACCAGGCTTGTAAGCAATGCTTAAGGAGAGGCAAGAAGAGGCGTGAGCGTGATGTAAGGCAAATAACATTGTGACGTCATTAGTACAAATAGATGAAACGCCTTTAAAGAACTTAGTGACTGTGTGATGGTATTTAAAACGAAGTTTAAACATACAAATAAAGTTTGAATAGTATCATCATGCTAAATAAAAATACAGCTCATAGTGCAGGATTTTAAGTAAAATATCTTAAAAATTTGTTTTTTAAACCTGCGTAAAAACACGTGAGCAATAACACTAGGAACAAAAACTAGTTAGAAGTTCAAAAAAGCTTTCTTATTTTTATTTAAGGTTAAAATATAATATTTGCGTGTGAAAAGGTAAACTGATTCTACAGAATGACGATGTTTTTGCCAAAACTGATATAAACATGTACGGTACAACCAGGGTAAAGAAACATCCAAACATAAAGAAGGTAAAACTAAAGGTAGGCTGCACAATAATAATTTAAAGTTCACATTTTAACAGGTATCTATTGTATCTCCAAGCAACACTACAACTCAATCAGATCCATAAAAAAAAATTTTTCAAACATTATTTGAGTGCAGTCTGTAAGCATTCAATCTCGTGATTAACATAACATAACAAAAACTTTAACATTTTTATTTTACCATAGGGAAAATTAAAAGTGTTTGAAATAGATAGGCTATACGTTCTTTTGGATTTTGTTGGACATTTTATACTAAGTTATTATTTTTCTAAAAGCCTGAACGTAATAATTCGACCACGCAGCTGAAACGCTGACGTGAGATGAGCAAATTTCCAAAATTAAGTTTATAGCCCTGTGTTTTAGGGTTTCAACCAACAATTTGGAAAATAGGTCTATTCACGACGGTGCGGAATAGCTGCAAAATGGTTCGCACGCCATTCCGCATATTGGGATTATCTTCGATACACAATGCATTGCGTGCTTCGCACGCCATTCCGCATATTGGGAGTATCTTCATACACAAAGCATTGCATGCTTCGCACGCCAACCTCACGGTAGGATCCACCACATGGCTTTGAAGCGGATACTTATATGGTATTTTACGTTTGGATCGATTTTGGTTGAATAACATCCTACATTTATATTTGTAGGAAAACTAAAAAAAATCATTCTCGTACGAAAAATCTAAAAAAATTTTTATTTCCGGTCAAAAAACGTGCTTCCGATTGTTGGATGTTTTTGGCCATCGAACTCGTCTGAGGGACGTAACGCCAACATGTGTACCAAATTTGAACCAAATCTGACTTAAAATGCGGCCGCTAGAGTGCGAACACATATATACATATACGTATGATTTTTAATGACACCAAAAAACGTTTTCTGGGGACCATGATCGGTGGTCATTTGCTACTCCCGACCTTGGGTCTTACCACAAGGGCCACTGCAATAGCTCATTTTTCCTATTGAAATTCGCTACTAAAACACAACCTAAAGCGTTTAAATAATTAGACCATGAAAATTCTCTATAGAGATTACACTTTTTTTAACATTTCCTTTTCTAAAAAAGAGTATATTTTTATTGATCCGATTAGGATTCAATTTCTTTTTTAAACAGCTGTTTGTAATAAGATAATGATTGTTACAAAATGATAATTAAATGAATATATTGCGACAAATATATAATTATGATCACTATACAAATTAAAGTAGCCTACGGAATAAAATGCACTAGATCGATAATTTACCTCGAAACATTTTTTTTGCCGTCAATGCACAACGTTCTTTTGGTAATCTGCTATAATAACATATCACTCTCCTGCGATGGATAATAATTCAGTAAATGTATCATTAATTATTACAGATGATTAATGAAACCTATTTTGTTTCAGATACAAGGAGATTTAGTTAATTTAGCTACGAATAATTTATAAATGTAAAACCATATAAATGAGAACAGATTTCTTATTGCCGAAAAATGTTTGAAAATGTATATAATCAATAATCACAATAAAGACAAGTAATTTGCTATTTTATTTATTCAATTTACTGCGGTAATTGTTTTAGTAAAACCTATTTAACTATTAATTGATAAGATTTTCACCGTACAGTAATAAACTTATTCTAAATTTAAGGATTTTCTTTGCAATTTTTGTCTGACACAAATTACAATTATTTTAACTCTCACATTCCAGCTAATCTTAGATTTAAAAGACTCGGTTTTATTGCTTCCAAACCAAAGGGTTGAATCCTGTTTCACCCTTAGTCAATAAACACTGTTCATTCAAATAAAAGTTAAAACAAAACATGTTAATCCACCAACACCACCCTCAGTTTAAGAAAATAGAAAGGCTTAATTTCTCACTCGTGTAAAATACATTAGAAAAAGCCGTAGGAAACGGAGGGTGGTTGCAGACCATTAGACGTGCGTTCTTAATATCTACCCCCCGAGTCCTACCCCTTCCAAGTCATCAAGTCTTGTTTTAACCCTAAAGGGTTGAATCCATTCAATTAATAAATCTAGACTCCTGGTACATTCTGGTACTCATAATTTTATTCTGGAAAACGGTTGAAA